>RCUC01130363.1:0-50761 GCA_003697995.1 Taxidea taxus jeffersonii
AAGGATTGCCACCCCAGCTTTCTTCTGATGTCCATTAGCATGGTAAATTGTTTTCCACCCCCTCACTTTCAATCTGGAGGTGTCTTCGGGTCTAAAATGAGTTTCTTGTAGGCAGCATATGGATGGGTTTTGTTTTTTTATCCATTCTGAAACGCTGTGTCTTTTGATTGGGGCATTTAGCCCATTTACGTTCAGGGTAACTATTGAGAGATATGAATTTAGTGCCATTGTATTGCCTGTAAGGTGATTGTTACTGTATAATGTCTCTGTTCCTTTCTGGTAATACTTTTAGGGTCTCTCTTTGCTTAGAGGACCCCTTTCAATATTTCCTGTAGAGCTGGTTTGGTGTTTACAAATTCTTTCAGTTTTTGTTTGCCCTGGAAGCTTTTTATCTCTCCTTCTATTTTCAATGATAACCTAGCTGGATATAGTATTCTTGGCTGCATGTCTTTCTCGTTTAGTGCTCTGAATATATCATGCCAGTTTTTTCTGGCCTGCCAGGTCTCTGTGGATAAGTCTACTGCCAATCTAATATTTTTACCATTGTATTTTACAGACTTCTTGTCCCATGCTGCTTTCAGGATTTCTCTTTGTCGCTAAAACTTGTAAATTTTACTTTTAGATGATGGGGTGTGGACCTATTCCTATTGATTTTAAGGGGAATTCTCTGCACCTCCTGGATTTTGATGCTTGTTCCCTTTGCTATATTAGGGAAATTCTCTACAATAATTCTCTCCAATATACCTTCTGCTCCTCTCTCTCTTTCTTCTTTTTCTGGAATCCCAATTATTCTAATGTTGTTTCGTCTTATGGTATCACTTATCTCTCGAATTCTCCCCTTGTGATCCAGTAGTTGTTTGTCTCTCTTTTGCTCAGCTTCTTTATTCTCTGTCATTTGGTCTTCTACATCACTAATTCTTTCTTCTGCCTCATTTATCCTAGCAGTAAGAGCCTCCATTTTTGATTGCACCTCATTCATAGCTTTTTTGATTTCAACTTGATTAGATTTTAGTTCTTTCATTTCTCCAGAAAGGGCTTTTATTTCTCCTGACAGAGTTTCTCTAATATCTTACATGCCTTTTTCGAGCCTGGCTAGAACTTTGAGAATCGTCGTCCTGAATTCCAGATCTGACATATTACCAATGTCTGTATTGATTAGGTCCCTAGCCTTTGGTACTGCCTCCTGTTCTTTTTTTTTTGTGGTGAGTTTTTCCACCTTGTCATTTTGTTCAATAAGAATATGTGAAGGAGCAATGTAATACTAAAAGGGTGGCAGAGACCCCAGGAAGATGCGCTTTAACCAAATCAGGAGAGACCCCAAATCGTGGGGGGGGGGGGGGAGAAGGGGGTAAAAAGAAGTTCAGAAAAGAGAGAAAAAAAATTAAAAAAAAAAAGAGAACACAAATAAAGAATAAATATAGAGAAAAAATATATATGTATTAGACTGGTGACTAGAACAAGGTCACCCACTTAATTTTGGGAGTATTTTCGTCTCTTAGAAGAAACTACCTCCCAACATTTTAAAGAATGAAAAACATATATAAGGTTAAACACAATGAAGGGATGAAATATGACTATAAAGATGAAAAAAAAATTTTTTTTTCCTAACAAAGGAGTTGATAAGGTAAGTTGGTAGGGAGAATAAAATAATTAAAAAAAAAGTAGAGAGAACTTCCTTGGGCTGGAGACTAGATCAAGCCCGGTACTAGATTTGGGGTGTATTTTGATCTATCAGAAGAAGTTGTACCCCAAATTTTTAAGGAGAAAAAAACCCCTATGTGTATACAAAGAATAAACTTAGATACAGTGAAGGATAGAATATGACTATAATAATAAAGTTTCAAAAAAGATTTTTGTTTTAAGAAATTTATTAAGATAAACATTAAAAGAGGAAAGGGTAAACGTTAAAAAAAATTAGCAGAAGAGGGACGCCTGGGTGGCTCAGTTGGTTAAGCAGCTGCCTTCGGCTCAGGTCATGATCCCAGCGTCCTGGGATCAAGTCCCACATTGGGCTCCTTGCTTGGCAGGGAGCCTGCTTCTCCCTCTGCCTCTGCCTGCCACTCTGTCTGCCTGTGCTTGCTCTCTCCCTCTCTCTACCAAATAAATAAATAAAATCTTAAAAAAAAATTAGCAGAAGAGAAATAACTTTTCAAGACTAAAGATTCATGGGGAGAAAGCCAAGAATTCCATGCTTTGCTTTCTCCTCCTCTGGAATTCTGCTGTTCTCCTTGGTAAGTGAACTTGGTCTTGGCTGGATTTCTTGTTGATCTTCTGGGGGAGGGGCCTGTTGTAGTGATTCTCAAGTGTCTCTGCCCCAGGCAGAATTGCACCGCCCTTACCAGGGGCCGGGGTAAGTCATCCTCTCAGGTTCGCTTTCGGGAGCTTTTGTTCCCTGGGAGTTTTGTTCCCTGAACACTTCCCGTAGAGTTCTGGAGGACGGGAATGAAAATGGCGGCCTCCCAATCTCTGGCTCGGAGGAGCCAAGAGCTAGGGGCCCCAGTCTTCAGTGCGCCTTCAGAGAAAAGCGCTTAATCACTCCCGTCTCCCCAGCCTCCAGCCACGCTTGGAGAAAATCATGCATAATCAGTCCTGTCTCACTGGCCTCTGGCTGCGCTCCAAGGTCACCCAGCCTGTGACCAAGCATCTCTGTCTCTCACAGAGTCCCACCTGGAGTCTCTGAACCCCATAGATCCCTGAGCTCTCCCAGGTCTGAGTCTCCCCAGATCTTGTGGGGACCCCACACACAGAGCACCGGCCCGTGTCACAGACCATGGCTCTAGGTAACCCTGAGTTGAGAGTTCACTCCTCGGCTCTGTCTCCGCAGTCGGCTTCCCCGCTCTAATACCTGTGAGCTCTGTGACACTCAGACACCCCCGATCCTTCTGTGACCCCGCGGGACCTGAGTCAACACTGTCTCCACGAGGTCTTCACCCCAGTTTAGCCTCTGGAGCAATGTCCCTCTGTGGAGCAGACTTTTAAAAGTCCTGATTTTGTGCTCCATTGTTCCGCCACTTGCCAGGAGCCGGCCTCTCCCTCCGGGGTCTATCTTCCTGTCGTGTTGGATTCACTTCTCTGCTGGTCCTACCTTTTAGAAAGTGGTCGATTTTCTGTTTTTAGAATTGTTGCTCTTCTTCTCTTCGATCTCCTGTTGGATTCGTAGGTGTTCCGGAATGGTTTGATAGGCTATCTAGCTGATCTCCTGCTGCCTGATGTTGTCTCAGCCTGCTACTTCTCCGCCATCTTGACTCCTTCCTCAGGAACTGATTCTCGATTTCAGCTCAGGTCATGATCTCAGGGTCATGAGATCTAGCCCCACATCGGCTCTGCACTGGGCATGGAACCTGCTTGGGATTCTCTCTCTCCCTCTGTTCATTTGTGCTCTATCTCTCTTTCTGCCTAAAACAAAACAAAACAAGACAAAACATTTTATGGACTCCCCCAGGTACTCATCACTGTTGCAGCCTAAGGAATGTCTATCCAGTGGGGCAATTTTCAAATTTGGCCTGAGGAAATTTTAGTCCCCTAATAATTTTGAGGGGGCTAAGAATAATAATTAGGATTCATATCAGTAATGGTTTGGTTTAAAATGATTCTAAATATAAAACCTACAATGGCAGGATTTCTCAAATTTTCTTCTTGCCCTTCTGCTCCTTTTCTCTTTTCTTTTTCTTTTTATATTTATTCATTTATGTTAAGTTAGTTTTTGATGTAGCATTCAGTGATTCATTAGTTACGTGTAGCACCCAGTGCTCATCACAACATGTGCCCTCCTTATTACCCATCACCCTATTACCCCCTTCCCCTACCTGCCTCCCCTCTGAAATCCCCAGTTTGTTTCCCAGGGTCCATAGACTCTCATGGTTCATCTCCTTGTCTGATTTCTCCCTCTTTAGATTTCCCTCCTTTCCCCCATGGTCCTCTGTGTTATTGCCTGTGTTCCACATATGAGTGAAACCATATGATACTTGTCTTTCTCTGCTTGATGTACTTCACTTAGCATAATCTTTCTTTATCTTTTCTCTCCCTGAGTTGACCTGATCCCATGGCTTTAGCCTTTATGGAAACGATCCCCAAATCTTTTTCTCCTGTTTAACCCTCCTCCTTACATTTATTTAGCCTTCGTTGGGCCTTTTCCTAACGTGTGCTTCCGCTTCGCTGTCTGGCTAGCAGGCAGCCTCACCATGTTCATTCCGAATGTATACTTTCCATAAATACTTCCAAGTTCTTTCTGTTTGTAGTCACAGCATAGTTTATCCCAACACCGAGTTGCAGTTTTTGCAACTCTTTTTGTCTATTTCTATCCTCTTTGTAAGAAGTCTGGATGACTCTCCCTTTGCAATGTCTCTTGAGTACGCTTGTTTCTTGGAATTATTGATACTAGCACTGTTAATTAAGGGCACCTAAATGTCATTCATGGACTGTTGTAATTGTCTCCCAAAGTTGGCCCTGCCTCTAGTCTTTTGCATATCAGTCCAACTTGCTGGTGTGCACCACGTTAATCTTCCCAAGAGTCTCCATTTTGATGATTTCAATCTGGGGCCAAAAGAGCAATAAAAGTCCTGAATGGTTCCCCATGGCCTCCCACAGTGAGCTGAGCAGGATTTTGGCATTTTGGAGCTTCTTAGGCTAATCCAAATCTGCCTTTTGATCTGAGTCTCCTCTGCGGTCCCTGGGGAGAGACATCGGGACCTCTCTGAGAGCCTATGGCAGCCTTCTATGTGACACTGAGGGTGGAGGAAAATTATATTTTTTCCCTGAGTTCAATAACTTTGATCTGAAGTGCTCCTACATGGACACCAGGAGTTCAACAGTGGCCTTCACGGAAGTTCCTGGTGTTTTCCCTACTACACACTCAGGTGTGCAAAGAAAAACATGGACGCCATGTAAGCCTTTGCCTGTGCGGCAAGAATTCCATTGTAGTCAGGAACCAGCACAGGGCCCAGGAAATATGGAAAAAAAGGGATTTTCATTCATTCATTTAATCAAACAAATATTCAATACTTACTATATATCCTTCGTATTAGTCTAAGGTGCTCCAGAAATCATGCTGAAGAAAACAGACAAAATCCTTGTCCCTTTAGAACTTAAATTCAAATGTTTGTGAGTGTATGAATGTGTGTGTGTATGTGTGTGTGTGTGTGTGTTGTGGGAAGAGACAAAGAACAAACAAATAATGTGTAGTGTTTCATACGTCAAGAAGGGCTGTGGATGCAGGAAGGATTATCTGCTTTTTTATTTGGGGATGTGCCCAATTAGGCAACAACCCAAAAGGTGTGAAAAATGGTATATTCTAAGAAATCAGTGTTCCTATAATGAACTTGGGCTATACATGCACAGTAGGTAATGTCTCTTTGCTACAAAGCCTGATCTCTGGGGAAAACACTGGGAGAACCATCTTCTCATTTTTAATCAGGTCCCTAGGATTTCCTAATTCATGAAAACCCTTGGGGTCATATTAGCAGGGGGCTCTTTGGGCATGAGCAGGGTGCTATTTACTACCCCCTTGTCTGGAGAAAACCACTCTGGTCAAAGCCACTGTGAGAAATCATCATCTGTAAGTCATGGCTCATCAGAGGTCTGTGTTCTGGTTCCCTTGGTCAAAACAAAAAGGTAACAAAGAAGAAGGATCTCCGTTCTGGGCTGCTCACCTCTGAAATTCATCAGAGCCACTTGTGTCTCCTTGGGAATAAGGGAGAAAGGTTAGCAAGGTCCTATATTGAAGGGTGAGTGTTGATTTTATCTGTCCTGTTCTCTTTCTTCCCAGCCTCAGCTGTGGCATCTGAAGATTTGAGATGTCCTCATCTCCTCTCTGTGGAGGCAGCCATGGGTCCTTAGGTGGGGCCGATAGAGAGTCAAAGCAGGAGTGGAACACAGACAATGTAGCCCTGATTGGTCACAGTGTTCCTCAGTCTTATACCTACGACACTCACCTGTTAGCGTATTTGATACACATCTTTGAACAATCCCTCAGACTTTACAGTGGAAACCAGAAAGACACACAGCAGGGTGGGTTTGAGTTCATTCTCTCATTCCCGGTCTCAGTCTCAATATGGGGGATTGGCGGGTAGAGCTGGTACTCAATGCAAGTACTCAATGCAATGTCACCTTTTGTCCTGTTCTCACAGATATGCCTTAGGGAAGAATGACGGCAGGAAATGACTCTTCAGTGACTGAGTTTATCCTGCTGGGTTTAACACAACAGCCAGAGCTCCAGCTGCCTTTCTTCTTCATTTTCTTAGGAATCTATGTGGTCACCGTGGTGGGGAACATGGGCTTGATTATTCTGATTGGTCTGAACCCTCATCTGTACACCCCCATGTACTACTTCCTCTTCAACCTGTCCTTCATTGATCTCTGCTACTCGTCTGTCATAATCCCTAGAATGCTGATGGGTTTTGTAACAGAGAACATCATCTCTTACGCAGAGTGCATGACACAACTCTGTTTCTTCTCCTTCTTTGTTATTGACGAGTGCTGTATTTTGACGTCCATGGCCTATGACCGGTATGTGGCCATCTGTCAGCCCCTGCTTTACAAGGCCATCATGTCCCATCGGGTCTGCCTCGCGCTGATGGCAGGAACATATGCAATGGGGATTGTGGGTGCCGTGGCCCACACTGGATGCATGCTGAGACTCACTTTCTGCGGTGACAACATCATCAATCATTACATGTGTGACATACCTCCTCTCCTCCGGCTCTCCTGCACAAGTACCTACATCAACAAGCTAGTGGTTTTCATTGTGGTGGGTGTCAATGTAATAGTGCCCAGTCTCACCATCTCCATTTCTTATGCCTTGATCCTCTCCAGCATCTTCCACATCCGTTCTTCCGAGGGCAGGTCCAAAGCCTTCAGTACCTGCAGCTCCCACATAGTTACTGTTTCTCTCTTCTTTGGATCATCAGCATTCATGTATCTTAAGCCATCTGCAGGGTCTCTGGATCAAGACAAAGTATCCACAGTTTTTTATACCATTGTGGGGCCAATGATGAATCCTTTTATCTACAGTCTGAGGAACAAAGATGTTAAAATTGCACTGAGTAAGACTTTGAAGAAAAGAATGTTCTCATAAATGGAAACTGTGTTAGGTATAGATGTCAAACCTAGGAGGGGCCCACAATGTATGAAGTTACAGAGAGAACAGTAAAAAATCAAAATAGGAATGTAAATGATTCAAATAATAGGGTTAACTGAGTTAATTATTTATAAATCATTTCACAAAGACAATATAAGGAGGATAAAGACCAGTCCTCTGTCTTTTCATAGAAAGTAAAAAGGAGTTCCTTTGTCATTCTTCAACTTATTTTCAGAAGTTATAAATTTTAACTATAAAAGGTTGAATGTTGGTAAATTCAGAAATGGTAAAGTGTGAGATTTTTGACTGAGACATGTCTGGAACTCTTGTGAAGATTTGTCATGGATATATGGACTTTGGTGGACTTGAGATTTGGCCATTCACTCATTCATTCATTCAGTAAGCCTCTATTGAAAGGCTGTGGTAGAAATGAGAGAGGTCTATTAGATTGCTGTAGGGCATTTTGTTTAGGGAGATTCCTTTGGTGCTCGCTTCAGCAGCACATATACTAAAAAAAAAAAAAAAAAAAAAAGGGGAGATTCCTTTGTTTCCCCAAAGGAGATAAAGATAGAAAGATGCTCTTCTCCTTCTGGTCTCTTGTCTCAAGGGGGTGTGGTAAAGGGGGACTTCCTTCTGATCCTAGATCCTAAGGACAGGAAACTAAGATAACCTTTTTAGAGCCATCAGGAATAAAAAGGAGCCTACACCGGGTTTTCCCCCTTGGGATTTCAGGGCAGGAAATATAGATAATAGGAGAAGCTATATTAGTAGAAGAATTTTTGTCCTTTTCTCAAATAGACTTAAAAATCTCTAATTCTTTTAGCAGTCAGCATTTTCCCTTTATGATTTTCACTGCCCCTTTTGTCTCAGAGGGTTAATGGCACAAACAGTACAGTTATTAATAGAGACTGAGCTTCTAGCCTGCACCAGGCTCCATTGTTAAACACAGCAGATATAGTGGTAAGTAACACAAGCAATGTGTGCGGTCTTATAGGGCACATAGTGTTGTTTGTTTTTTTAGTCTCGAGTTTTGGGATATCTTGATATATTCTGAATGCAAAGTATATCAGACATATGATTTAAATATTTTCTCCTAATCTGTCTTGTCATTTCATTCTATTAATAGTGTCTCTCAAAGAGCAGAGAATTTCAATTTTGATGAATTCTAATGTCTCAATCTTTTATTATTATGGATTGAACTTCTGGTTTCATATTTAAGAGATCTTTTGCTCATCACAGAGTTCCAAGATTTCTCTGTTATGTTTTCTTCTCTAAGTATTAGGACATTTAATTCACGATCTGTTTTGAATTGCTTTTTCTATATGGTGTGGGCTGTTGATCTGAATAAAATTTTTGCATTTGGATATCTAATAGTCCAGCATCCTTTGTTGAAAAGTAGTTCAGACTCAAGATAAGTCAACAAAGATATCTGGATCCAGAGGTAGTAGTGAAGGAGGGGAGATGTATAGATCTCTGGACGCTGCTTCTGAGCGAGTTAAGTGAAAATATGGGAAATGGAATTGCGGGTGAAATGAAAAGTCTATGTTTAACTTTTTATGAAACTGCCCAGCTGTTTTCAAAGAGATTCTACTATTGTTATATTCCCACTAGCAAGATATGACAATTTTTTTCCCCATGTTTTTGCCAACACTTGGTAACATCTGTCTTCTTAATCATAGCCATTCTGGTGGGTGTGCAATAGTATCTCATTTTGGTTTTATTTATTTATTTATTTATTTATTTATTTATTTGACAGAGAGAGAGAGATCACAAGTAGGCAGCAAGGCAGGCAGAGAGAGAGGGGGGGAAGCAGGCTCCCTGCTGAGCAGAGAGCCCGATGCGGGACTCGATCCCAGGACCCTGAGATCACGACCTGAGCTGAGGGCAGAGACCTAACCCACTGAGCTACTCAGGCGCCCTCATTTTGGTTTTAATTTACATGTCCTTAATGAATAATACTGAGGATTTTTGCATATGTTTACTAGCCAATTATATATCTTCTTTGAAATATTTGGTTAAATAGTGTGCTTATTTTCTTTTTTTCTAATTGAAGTGTAGGTGACATACAGTGTTATATTAGTTTTAGGTGTATTACATAGAGAATTGATAATTCTATGCATGATGCAATGATTACCATGAAAAATGTAGTTACCATCTGCAACCACACAATGTTGTTACAATATTATTGATTATATCCCCTATGCTGGCCTTTTCATGACTGTGATTTTTCCTGATTTGGCTATTTCTCTATTTAATATTCTGTCATAAGACATAGTTAAGAAAATGAAAATGAAAAGAAATGATAAACCAAGGAAATAAGTATCTGATAATGTGTTAAGAAAATGTAAACAACCCTTGCAACTTATTATGTTTTATGGTTTATTATTTTTCATTCTTTCAACCTACTTACATTGTTGTATTTGAAGCAAGTTTCTTGTAGGTAGCATGTTTGGGTTGTTTTTAAAGGAACCCTGAAAATCTCTGCTTTTTTTTTTTTTTAAGATTTTTATTTATTTGTTTGAAAGGGAGTGCTAGAGAGAAGGAGTAGGGGGTGGTTAGAAGCAGGATCCCCACTGAGCAGGGAGCCTGACGTGGGGCTTGATCCCACGATCCTGGGATCAGGACCTGAGTCAAAGGCAGATGCTTAACCGACTGAGCCACCCAGGCACCCTGAAAATCTCTGCTTTTTAATTGGCCTCTCCATTTAACTAATTTAGACCATTATTGATCTCTTGATGTCTGAGGGCTTACTCTACCATTGTGTTGTTTTCTACTTGTTTCCACTGTTTCTTGATATATCCTTGATATATTCTTTTTCTCTGCTTCTCCTCTTCTTGCCTTCCTATCAATTACTTGACCTTTCTCAGAATTCAGCTTTGATTTATACTTAGTGATTTGAAATATCTGTCTGTATACTCTATACACAATATACAATATTGTATATTGTATATACAATATACACAATATACAAATGTAGCTTACATAGTCTACATGCACATGTTACATAGTATTGACATTTTGTGACTTGGAGTAAAGTGTAAAAGCTTGCTTCTGTTTACTTCCCTTTACTCTTTTCCATTAAAAAAAAAATCTGTCTTCAGTATTTCCTCTACATACATTGAGTGGCATATCAGGTGGTATAATTACTTTTGCTTCAAATGTCAAAAAAAGAGTTTAAAAAATCATGAAGATAGTCTATTTTATTTATCTATATTTTCCACAGTCAGTATTTCTTCCTTCCTGGAGTTTAGTCTAGGCTTCCTCCTGTGATCATTTCCTTTATGTTCCATATACTTTTTTAGCCATTCTGAAAGGATCCGTATGTTGAAGACCAATTATGTTAGATTTCCTTCATCTGGAAATGTATTTATTTCCTCTTTATTCCTGAAGGATATTGTTAGCAGATATAGAATTCAAAATTGGAATTGAATTTGAGAAATTCTTTATAGATTTTTGATACTAACTCTTTATCAGATATGTTAGTTGCAAATATCTTCTCCCATTCCAAAGGTTGCCTTTTAGTTGTGTTGATTGTTTCCTTCACGGTGCAGAAGCATTTTATCTTGATGAAGTTCCAGTAGCTCATTTCTGCTTGTTTCCTCTGCCTCAGGAGACATCTAGTAAGAAGTTGCTCTGATCGAGGTCCAAGAGGTTGCAGTCTGTATTCTCCTCTAGGATTCTGATAGTTTCCTGTGTCACATTTAGGTCTTTCATCCATTTTGAATTATATTTTGTCTATCGTGTGAGAAAGTGGTCCAGTTTCATTCTTTTGCATACTGCTGTTCAGTTTTCCTAACAACATTTTTTGAAGCAACTGTCTTTTTTCCATTGGACATTCTTATAAAACTCAATTTATAAAACTTATAGAACTTATAAAGCTCAACACCTGATGTGCCTGGGTGGCTCAATCAGTTAAGCATTCCAACTCTTGATTTTGGTTCAGGTCACAATCTCAGGGTCCTGAGATCTAGCCCTGCCTTGGGATCTGAGCTGAGTGAGGAACCTGCTTGGGATTTTCTCTCTCCTTCTGCACCTCCTCCTGCTTGTGCATATACACACACTCTTCCTCTCTCTCTCAAAACAAAAACAAAAACTCAACACCCCCCAAACAATCCAGTTTAAAAATGGGCAGAAGACCTGAGTAGACATTTTTCCAAAGAAGACATACAAATGGCTAAGAGACACATGAAAAGATCTTCAACATCAATCACATTAGTGAAATACAAATGAAAACTACAATAGATATCACCTCACACCTGTCAGAATGGCTAAAATTAACAACATGGGAAACAAAAGATGTTGGTAAGGATGTGGAGAAAGGGGAACCCTCCTGCACTGTTGGTGGGAATGCAAACTGGTGCAGCATTCTGGAAAACAGTATGGAGGGTCTTCAAAAAGTTAAAAATAGAACTACCTTATGATTCAGCAATTGCACTATGAGGTATTTTTTGTAATGATGTGGATGGAGCTATAGTGTATTATGTGAAGCAAAATAAATCAGAGAAAGACAAAAACCATATGATTTCACTCATATGTGGAATTTAAGAAACAAAACAGATGAACCTAGTGTGGGGGGAAGGGGAGAGGCAAGCCAGAAAATAGACTGTAGAGAACAGGCTTACTGGAGGGGAGGTAGACAGTGGGATGGGTGAAATGGATGATGGAGATTAAGGAGGGCACTTGTGATGAGCACTGGGTGTTGTATGTAAAGCTTGAATCACTAAATTCTACACCTGAAGCTAATATTACACTGTATGCTAACTGGAATTTAAATAAAAATCTGAAAAAAAGAATTCAAAATTGATAGTTCTTTCTTTTCTATTGAAACCCTTTTCTTCGTCACTATCTCAGATGGGGAATCTGCTGTTATCTTAATCATTACACCTCTGTAGGTTATTTGTCACTTCTCTTTACCCTCATGAAAAATTTTGTTTTGTTTTTAGTTTCCAGAAGTCTGACTACGATGAGCCATGACATGGATTTCTTTGGATTTACTCTAAGATTTGCATAGCTCTTGAATCTGTCTTCCACTGATTTTGAGAAAATTTTAGTTACTATGTCTTTTTTTTTTCATTTGTTTGTTAGTTTCAAGTTTTTATTTATATTCTAGTTAGGTAACAAAGTGGCTTTGGTACAATTTTACATTCCCTCCAGCAATATATGAAAGACCCAGCTTCTCCACATCTGTGTCATATTTCATATTGTCACTGTATTTTATTCTGGTCATTCTGATGGATGTGAAATATCTCATTGTGGTTTTAACTTATATTACCCTCATTCCTGATGATAGTGAACATATTTTTATGTGCTTATTTGGCAGGTATATGTCCTCCTCAGTGACCTGTCTTTTCACATTTTTTGCCCATTTTCTAGTAGGAATGTTTCAATGTTCTTGTTTTTACCATTGAGTTTTGGTACTTCTTTCTTTTTCTTTTTAAAAATACATTCTAGATACATACCAGGAAGTCTTTGTTGGGTATGTGGATTGCAAATGTTGTCTATAGTTCAAATATTTTTGTTCTTATCTCTATTATTTCTTTTTTTCTGTTTCTTCAGTCTTCTGCAACAGGAATTTTTCCATTTTATTTATCCGTCTATTTATTTAATCATTTAACTATATCATGATGGAGTGATGGACATTTATTTTATATTTTAAATTATATTCCATTACTGCTTTCTTTATTCTGTTACTCAAATTATTCAAGTTTTGGTTATTGAGAACCCTTTCAATTGGTTCTTGTGTTTTTTCTTTTTTTTTTTTTTTTAAGATTTATTTATTTGAGTGGGGAGGGGCAGAGGGAGAGAGAGAGAAGCAGACTCCCTGCTGAACATGGAGCTTGACATGGAGACCGATCCCACAACCAGATCTTGACCTGGGCCAAAATCAAGAGTCAAAAACTCGGGTGCCTGGGTGGCTCAGTGGGTTAAGCTGCTGCCTTCGGCTCAGGTCATGATCCCAGGGTCCTGGGATCGAGTCCTGCATTGGGCTCTCTGCTTAGCAGGGAGCCTGCTTCTCCCCTCCCCTCTCTGCCTGACTCTCTGCCTGACTCTCTGCTTACTTGTGTAATCTCTGTCTGTCAAATAAATTAAAAAAAAAAAAAAGAGTCAAAAACTCAACCCATTGAGCCACCCTGGTGTCTCAGCTCTTGTGTCTCTTTGCCCACGTGTGTGTATGTGTGTGTGTGTGTGTGTGTGTGTGTGTGTAGTTTAGCACTTCTTTGCTTTCTGGCACCAGAAGATGCTCCAGGCTCATCTTTCCTGCCCAAGTTCCTTTCCTGGTTTCTTTCATTGCAGATCATCATTAGAAACCAATATCTGGGCATGAAATGTGTTTGCTGCTACTAGGGTATCATTGCTTCTAGGCCCTCTAAGCTGATAGAACAAGGAAATACATGTATCTACACATATCAATAAATATGTCCGTATGCAGTCATCTGTGGCTATATTCAGTTAAACATGTGTGCATACTGATGACTCTGGTTCTAATCTACCACGTGCTTTCTCTCCATGCTTGTTTGTCAGCTGCCAGTTCTCACAGTAAGATACCTGATTCCCACCATCGGCCATTGACTCACTCACCCAAGAGCTTAAGAAAGACTGGTATTAATTCTTCTTTAAATGTTTGGTAGAATTCCTCTGACAAGGCTTCCGGTTCTGGGCTTTTCTTTGTTGGGAGGTTTTTGAGTACTTCTCTAACCTGCAGATTTGTTAATAGATCTATTTAGACTTTTTATTTCTTCATAATTTAGTCTTGTTTTATGTTTCCTGGAATTTATCCATTTATTCTGTGTTGCAAAATTTGCTAGTCTATATTTGCTTATAATAGTGTCTCATGATCTTTTTTTATTTTTGGCTATCAGCTGTAAAGTTTCTTATTTTATTTCTTTGAGTCTTCTCTCTCTTTTTCCCCTTAGTCTAGCCTGGGGTTTGTCATTTTTATCTTTTCAAAAAACCAATCCTTAGTTTTATAGATTTTTTTCTTATCATTTCCTTATTTTGTATTTCATTTATTTTTACCCTAATCTTTATATCCTTCCTTCTGCTAACTTTGGAATCAGTTTGTTCTATTATTTGTTCTCTTACTATAAGATGTGAGGAAACAGAATATAAAGAACAATGGGTAAATTATTTGGAAGCACAACCAATGGGTCCTGAGGGTTACCTGGGGAATGATACTGTACTCATGTCTGTGTGTATATGTTAGTAATAGTGACCAGGCATAGATTGTGCTCTGTTAACTTTTTGCTATGTAACAAAACACCCCAACATTTAGTATCTTAAAACAACAACAATCATTGATTTAGTCACAAGTCTGGAATTTGTGCCAGGTATGGTGATAAAGACTCATTTCCCTTTCACTTGGTAGTCCCTGGGGCAGCCTGAGGTTAGATGGCTCAGTCCTATGGCTGGGAAGCCTGTACTCACTCTTGTCCCTGAGAACTTACCTGCACTGGGCCCAGGGCCTCAGAAACTCTTCATGTGAATGAGCTCTCTCCATGCATCTCTTTCCGTGGCCCATGGCTATTTGCCCTGTCTCAGAGCATGGTGAATAGTTCCAAAAGTAAGTGCCTTCAAGAACCAGGGTGAGGCTGCAGTGCCTATGGTGATCCAGCCTGAGAAGTCACCTAGCATCGTTCAAACTCAGAAGGCAGGGTAGGGGGGCGTTGGGGAACAGACCCCTTATCTCTTAATGGAAAGTGTCTTCATTTCTTTTCAAGAAGAAGGTTTGGGATGGATGATACTGTTGTGGTCATCTCAGGAAAATACAATCTGCCTCAATATCTTAGAATTTATAAGCCTTTATTGAAGGCTTCAGGGGAGAAAGAGAGAGACTGAGAGAGAGAGAGAGAAATCAGTGTGATGAAGAATCCAGGCTGACCAGGTCAGATATGAAGACAGAAGAGCAGAGTCTGAGAGAGTAAAGTAAGGGGTAGACAGGTATAGGAGGAGTAGGGTCAAAGTTGAGAAAAAGGGACTGGAATGGTATAGGCACATTCTTTTTCCCTCATGTATCCTATTTTTTTTTTTAAAGATTTTATTTATTCTTTGACACAGAGAGAGATCACAAGTAGGCAGAGAGACAGGCAGGGGGGCGGGGAAGCAGGCTCCATGCTGAGCAGAGAGCCTGATTCGGGGCTCGATCCCAGGACCCTAAGATCGTGACCTGAGCCGAAGGCAGAGGCTTTAACCCACTGAGCCACCCAGGCGCCCCCTCATGTATCCTATTATTTCAACAAAGCAGCCATTTGATGATAATAGAGGAATGCTTTAGGACAGGACCATACCTTGTTTTAGCTCTGCCTCCCATTCTATGTTTGGCTCACGCTATGTTTAAAACCTACTCTATGGGAATAATGAACTTCTCTGGGTTCCTTCTGGCCTTCCTACAGATATATCAGGAACTCTGAGATACTAGAACAAGAGATTAGCTCTGAATTTTGGCTGAGTGTGGCATCTTCGATGCACTTCTTTTTTTTTTTTTAAGATTTTATTTATCTATTTGACAGACAGAGATCACAAGTAGGCAGAGAGGCAGACAGAGAGAGATGGGGAAGCAAGCTCCCTGTTGAGCAGAGAGCCTGAATCGGGGCTCAATCCCAGGACCCTGAGACCATGACCTGAGCCGAACGCAGGGGCTTAACCCACTGAGCCACCCAGGTGCCCTGACTTCTTTCTTTTTTTGAGTATTTTTTCCATTCCAGAAATGCCAGGTTCAGATCCTGCCTCTATGGAGGACGAGGCACTATTTAAAGTTCAGGGAATCCTTATCTCAAAGAGGACTACCCTTGGTTCAAGGTCTAACGTGATGTTGAGACCTCTAATGTAATTGGGAGTTTGTAAAAAGGGAAGGCTAGATTCAATTCTTTCCAAGGTATTCAGGTATAATCGAAATGAGGGGTTTCTGAAGCCATACAGACATGAATTGAAATCCTGGCTTCAACTATTACTGGTTGCATGACCTTGGAAAATTTATGTCACCTCCTTTAGTCTCAGTTTTCTTGTCTGTATAAGGTGATTAATACCATTGTCTTGAAATATAGTTTTAAGGAGGAATAATATAAAGTAACAGGCATGGTGCCGTATACATTTGTGTGCTCAACATGATTATGGTTACTATTCCAATTCTAACGCTTTTCCAGTTTGTTCCCTTTACAACACCTCTAACAATTCTGTAAAATGCCTCTCCATCTCCAATGATATAACCCAAGTTAGACACTGTTTTTCTCATGTCTAGGTTGTTATGGTGGTCTATTAACTGGTCATTCTACCATTTGTCTCTTTTGTTTTAGCATTTATGAATGTGGCTGTTTCTTCTTCCTACAGAAGAACTGGAGAAATAAAGAGGCAGAATGTCTGGCGCATAATCCAAACTCTTAATTCTGACATTCAAGGCCATTTTTCAGTCTATAGAGTACTTCTGGGTCATTCACAGACTTTTTTGAACACAGTCTGGCTCTACCCACTTCTATGGCAAGCTGCTCTCACTACAGCCTGGAGTTATTATTTGTTACCTTGGAGACTAGAAATATACATATTTTTTGTGTTGTTTCCTCCATGTTCAATGAAGATATCAAAATCCCTCTAATTCTTCAGAGATACATTGAACCTTAACTTATATAATAAGCTCTCTTTGACATCCTTAGCAGGCTTGATAAGAAAAGGGAACATTTATTTTGCACTGGGCACTTAACCTCATAAAATTCTACAAAGTAGTTTTTTTAAAAGATTTTTATTTATTTATTTGACAGAGAAAGACACAGCGAGAGAGGGAACACAAGCAGGAGGAATGGGAGAGGGTGAAGTAGGCTCCCTGATGAGCAGGGAGCCTGATGTGGGGCTCGATGGAGGACCCTGGGATCATGACCTGAGCCAAAGGCAGACACTTAATGATAGAGCCACCCAGGTGCCCCAAAGTAGTTATTTTTAACTTTACAATTAATAGAGGACATTGAGACACCAAGTATTATAAAATTTGCACAAGATTCTACACCTAACTGACGGGTGGGATCAGGATTAGAATACTGGTAGCTCTGACTTCAAAATCCATCTTACTTCTACTACTTTGTTATATACGATCTTGAATGGGAAAGTGAAGATAATGACACTTTCTATGTGGCCTTGACCAAGTCACTTTTCTCTGTGTGGTTGAATTTTATCCTCTTGAAAGCATGGTTTATTCTCTTAAGCTAGGTGATGCATAGGTAAAGTTTTATTTATTATTTGTTGGTTACATTTTTGTTATCAGTATTCTTTAATATGTGTTATTTATTTAATCAAATTATTGCATATGAAATAAAAAAAGAATCATTTATTAAAACAAGTGAGGATATCAACAGCATTTCACATACCTCTGAGCCATGGAATTTAGATATGGGGTCTTTCCATTTTATAGATGGAGAGTTTGTGACTGAGGCATTGAGAAATGTCACTTGGCCAAAGGGAGGGGGAAAAGCTTGGGGCTGGGCTGAAACTCAGTTGCACTGATTCCCACCTGAATGATTTTCCTTCCCCATTTTGCTCTGGGAATAGTTGTTTTCTTGGCAGGCAAATGAAGAATTCCAGCACAGGTCAGGGGAGTGGGCTGCCTGGTGGAGGCTCTCTCGAGCCTCTGCCCAGAAGCCTTTGAAAAGCCCTCTTGACCTCCTTGTTCCGCAGAGTGTAGATGAAAGGGTTGAGCATGGGAGTGATGATCGTGTAGAAGACAGCAGGGGCCCCAGCTCCTGCCCCCCCAGAGCGAGGCTGCAGGTAGATGCAGACAGGTGGCACGTAGTACAGGAGCACCACTGTGAGGTGGGATGAGCAGGTGGAGAAGGCGCGCCACCGGCCCTGGGCAGTGCGGATCCGCAGCACCGCCGCGACGATGAAGACGTAGGATATGACGATGAGGATCAGACAGCCTGCAGCCACAATGCCAATGTTGGCTAGCATGACAAGCTCGTTAATGCTGGTGTCTTCACAGGCCAGCTTCAGCACCGGGGGGATGTCGCAGAAGAAGTAGGCAATGTGGTGAGGACCACAGTAGAGCAGGCGGAAGGTGAGGGAGGTGTGGATTGCAGAGTGCACAGCACCTACGGTCCAAGTGAGTCCAGCCAGCCCTGCACACATCCGTCTGTTCATGGCCACTGGGTAGTGTAGTGGTTGACAGATAGCCAGGTAGCGGTCATAGGCCATGACTGTGTATAGGAAGCACTCAGTGCTGGCCAGGAAATGGAAGCAGTAAAGTTGTACAGTGCAGCCCTCAAAGGAAATCACCTTCCCATCCACAGTCAGGAGGCCTGCCATGACCTTGGGCACTGTCACTGTAGATAAACAGGCATCCAGGAAGGAGAGGTGCCCCAGGAAGTGGTACATAGGGGAGCGGAGGTGAGGGTCAGAGCCCACAGTTATGAGAATGAGGAGATTCCCGGTCAAAGTGACGCTGTAGATGAGGAGGAAGAGGAGGAAGAAGAGGCTAGGATGTTCAGCTGTGTACATAAGACCCTCCAGAAAGAAGTGGCTCACCACAGTCTGGTTGGGGTCCTTTGTCTCCAGGGCCATCTTCTCACTCACGAAGTGGTCAGTTATCCCCTTTGTAACAAAACTAATATCAACAAATGTAATGAACAGCCATCCCTCTTAGCTGAAATATCATGAGCCATCGGACTGGGCCGGCTTGGTCTGGGACCATACACGAGAGAAAGATAGATAGGTTCATTTCACTCTTTTGATCTGTTTTTTTTTTTTTTTTTTTTGCTGTTGCTTCAGAAATGAATCTTTCAACATGGGGGATCTATAGTCCTTTGAGGCACATAAAGGACTGTAATAATGACTTGGAGAAATGCATCCCTTAAATAACAGCAATATAAGTATGGATTGTAAATCTTACTCTCGTGGACCATATCGATCCTGCAAATATTGCAGAATTGTGATGCCTTCACTCTCCTAATTTACTCTGCAGTACTCACTTTCCTAATTTACTCTGCTGTGTAGAGTAAATTAGATGTGGATAAGATGTGGATAAGCTGGCTCTTATTACCATGTGATGCTAGGGAGCTGTAGCCCCTCTTTGGGGGATACTTGCCCGGAATGTGGGGGCTGTTACGTCAGCCAGACACTCAGCAGTTCCATCCATTCCTCAAGAGGGAATTCTTTGGAATTAACAGCCACCCATATCTAACTCCCAAGTGCATCACAATGAAGCCTTAGAGAATTGACTGCATAATTAAAAGGGCAAATTTTTAAGCACATTTCTTGCTCTTCCTGTACATCTTTGGTTCAGCCTTTTGGGAAATGTTTTCCCATGCCTTTATTGTTGAGTTGGAGTTGAAATCCAAGGGTTTTCTTCGATCCCTTCCATCCTTTATCTCCTAAACCTAGATGCTGTATTATGTGAAAATTATCTTTAAGCTCCTGATTTCTAGGGGCACCTGGGTGGCTCAGTCAGCTCAGGTCATGGTTCCAGGGTCCTGGGATTGAGCCCCTCGCATGGGAGTGGGGCGGAGTCTGCTTATCCCTCTCCCTCTGCCCCTTGTGCTCTCTCAATCTCCCTCAAATAAATAAATAAATAAATCTTAAAACAAACAAACAAACAAAAACTCCTGGGCGCCTGGGTGGCTCGGTGGGTTAAGCCTCTGCCTTCAGCTTAGGTCATGATCCCAGGGTCCTGGGATCAGCCCAGCAGCATCAGGCTCTCTGCTCATCAGGGGGCCTGCTTCCCCCTTCCCCTCTGTCTGCCTGCTGCTCTGCCTACTTGTGACCTCTCTCTGTCAAATAAATAAATAAAATCTTTTAAAAAGAAATAAACTCCTAATTTCTATTGTATCTTCAAGTCCCATGGACCTAAGCCTGCATGTGCATGTTTTATACCTAGAATTTCACAATTGTTTTATGTCCCAGCTCTCTCACTTGCCAAATGTGTGACATGGTTCTCTATTCAGCTTCTTTGTCAGTCTTCTTACAGCAACATTGTTTAATTTGTCTCTGTTCTTTATTGTTCCCCACTGCCTAAGGCATAAATTGCATTGCTTTCTGATAGTCAAAATTATCTACACATCGTTTCCATTATTATAACAAAATCCTTATCTCCTATAACCCCTTAAAAAATTTTCTCTTATCTAGGGAGGCTGTTTGCCTCTTTTTCTGTGCAATTTGCCATTATCTCTCCTTGATCTCATCACTGCATTCCATTTTTGAACATGAATGAAATTCATTTAATCTCTCACAAATCTACTCTCTGTACTTAAGTTTGAACATTAAATCCTTTACAAGCCCTTTATGAATACTTTATCTCACACTGATTTATTCGTTCCTGAAACCTATAGTATTTGTGATAATTATGAGTAAATACCTAAGCATGTAGTGTCTCGACTACCTTAGTGTTCTGCGTGCATATATCATATCTTCCCACAGGGAAAATATCTCATGCCTTCTCTACTTTCCCACGAACATTTTGGGGATAAAGTAGCCAAAATATTAAGGAGTGAAGTTTATTTTGATTTTTGTAGACTCAAGTTTAAATCCCCGGTCAGGGGATGCCTGGGTGGCTCAGTGGGTTCAGCCTCTGCCTTCAACTCAGGTCACGATCCCAGGGTCAAGTCCCAAGTTGGGCTCCTTGCTCAGCAGGGAGCATGCTTCCCCCTCTGCCTGCCGCTCCCCCTGTTTGTGCTCTCTCTCTCTTTCATTCTGATAAATAAATAAATAAAATAAAATATAAATAAAAAATAAAATAAAATAAAAATAAATCCCTGATTAGGCACTCATTAGTTTAAAGAGAGGGGTCATGGTGCTGAATTTCTCTGTTCCTCCATTTCTCAAATTAAAAATGAGGATATCATCATTTGTGATAATTATTATTTTACTTAGAATGTAGCAGGAATATAACATATGACCTTGCATTTCTTCATTTTCACTAATTTATTCAATGCAGTAGTATTTCCCATGATGCTCCTGACAAAAAATTCTATAGCTTTTACTTAAAACAATTCCATAACAGAGTAATCCCTATTTCACAAGAAAGCCCATTTCAATGTTGGGTAGATAAATATATCATAATGTCCTTTATATCAGCGGTAGATGTGTATCCCTGATATTTTAGCCAATTTAGTTTAAGATTTTCTCTTGTCACACTCACTGTGACATGTCGCATATATATCTGTATATACACATAGACACACATAGTATGTGTGTGTGTGTATATATATATATGCATATATATAAGACAAATGGTATGCAGTATTATTGGATATAGAGAAACTGAAACCTGTATACATTGCTAGAGAAAATACAAAATGGTATAGCTACTTTGGAAAACAGTTTGGCAGTTACTTAAAAAGTTAAACGTAAATTTACCTAATGATTAGGCATTTCCATATTTAGGAAGTTACAGAAGAGAAATGAAGACTTATCCTTTCCAGGGCACTTCAGAGTTTACATGATGTCAGCATATTTATGTTTTATTATTTGTTACGTGACATGTCTTCGTGGTGGGGGAGGTACTTTGAGACTGAGCTTAAATTCCATATCCTGTCAATCTGTCACTCACTTATTTTAGAAGATATTTATGTATTTTGCCTGAAAATATTATTACTTTGTTGTTAGTCTAATGGTGATTTTCAAATTTCCCTTGATCTTCTAGATTATTAACCAGAATTTCTCTAAGGAATAAGTGGCTCTTCTTCCCCATTTATTTATTTATTCAATTGCTTTCATAGATAGGAGCTCATAGATATATATTTGATTCTGAGATTAAATACCAACATGCTAATTATTTATTTTGTTATTCAAATTGTACTAGCTTTGGTTATTATTTGGAGCTCCTTCTGTTTGTCACCTGTGTCTTACTGACATGCTCCATCTTTTTCATAGATTTCCTTACTTCCTGGCACAGCAAGATGGTCCAGGCTCCCTTTGTATTTAAAAAAAAAAAAAAAGAGTAAGAGGAGAGAGAAAAAAAAAAGAAAGCACAAACATTGGCAAGAATGGTAGAGAAATTGGAACCCTATGCACTGTTGGTGGGAATAGAAAATGGTGCAACTACTGTGGAAAACAGTTTGGAATTTCTTTGAAACTTTACACAGAGTTACCATATAACATAACAATTCTACTCTTGGTTACATAGGTGAGAGAACTGAACACATGTTCACATGAAAACATATACACATATTCCTGGCAGCACTGCTCATAGGAGCTGAAATACAGACACCAGGTCAGCAGTCCATCTTCCGGTGAATGGATGAACACACATGATATGTGCGTGATATGCAGCATTATTCAGCTGTTAAGAAGCGTGAAATACGGATGCTGCATATGGGACAGTAACTATTATTAAAATAATGAACCTCAGAAAAGAGCATGGGGGTGAATGAGAGTGAAACTCAAAAGATGCTAAGTGAAAAAAAAAAAGATGCTCAGTGAAAGGGAGTCAGACAGAAAAGATCACATGTTGTATGATGACACGTACGTGAAATGGACAGAGGCAGGTCGTAGATTTTAGTGAATACCCAAGGCTGTGTGTGTGTTGGGGGAGGGGGATCAGGGACTCACGGCAAATAGGCCTAAAGTAACAGAAATGCCCTAAAATTAGAAAGTGCACAACCTGTATAAACTTAAAAAATTGACTTGTATGCTTTAGTACATCTGTTTTTTTGTTTTGTTTAAGAATTTATTTATTTGTTTGACTGAGAGAGAGAGAGAGATCACAAGTAGGCAGAAAGGCAGGCAGAGGGAGAGGGGGAAGCAGGCTCCCAGGACCCTGAGATCATGACCTGAGCCGAAGGCAGAGGCTTTACCCACTGAGCCACTCAGGCGCCCCTCAGTACGTCTGTTTTTTAAAAAAGCAGAACAAACTTGAAATCTTCCAAATGAGGTGCTAAGCCAGGTAAAGAAGGGACTACAGCCGATGATCTCCCAGGCACTAGAATACAGAGAAATGAGTAGGTGTTCTGGAGAGAGGTAGACTTGTGTTCAAATCCAGGCTCCCTGCAAGTGGAATAGCTTGTTACCAAGTCCCTTGAAGTTTCTGAGACTTAGTTTCCTCATATGTAAATGGATTAAAAAATACTTAAGCTGTAAGGTTTTACAGGGATTCTAAGTGTACTCGAATAACTGTAGAATAATTTACTCACAGACTGGCTACTATTTGTAATTCTACATCCAATACGCTATGCCTTCACACCTATCTTTGAAATAGCTCTACCATGCACCTTTCTGCTTTCTCTACAGTCACTGTGGTTGATAATGGAAACACTCACACTTGATATAGTTTCATTTCTATTGGTCACATTAGACATTGAATGTCGTGACATTTAATCGGTCACACTAATATCTGTCACGCTTCTCTCAATTTTTCCATAGGATGCTTTCTTCAGTCTCCACTTCAACAATGGAGATTCCACCATCGGAAGCATGTTCAAACTTTTCAGGCACTTCTGTTTCCATCTGTTATCTGAACACAGCCTTTTCTTTCCATGTAAATAGCCAGTTCCTCCTTTAGTGCCTTATGCTGCATTGGGCTATGCGGTATCTGTTGAGGGCCTAGTAATAAATGTCTTTTATGTTTTAGATACACGATAAAAATGGCTGAGCAAAGGCTACTAGGTGCTCTCCCTACAGCAGTGGCACAAGGAGAGATTCAGGGGGAAAGGTGAACTGGAGAGCCCAGGGTCGTGTGGATGAGAGAGTCTCAGTCACGGCGATGTGGGAGTGCGGCTCAGGAAGAAGTGATTTACCTGCTTGGAGTTGGACCATTGTCCCCGTGACCACATTTTCACTTAGCGTAGTTGGTTAATTGCCTCTCTTTTTACTTACCTGAGTCCAATCTTTGTCTTTGAACATTTCGTTTTTTCTAAGAGGTCATCTCCAAGTGCAATTTGCCTCATGGGACATATAAAGACTGATAAGATTACTCTGCATGTCCTTAAAGGTCACAGAATTTTACTATTACCTGCTTCTTTACTGTATGAATCCCTCAGTGGAGAAATTGCTCATTGCGTTCGGCACACAAGGTACATACAGCCAGGGGCTGAAAGCACTACTGTCCTATCCGAGTAAATTCATGATCTCCGAGAGAGCTTGAAAAATGCAACCCCTACTGAAGACCTTGCAAAACTTGATTTCTCCCAGATTTTTACTCTCCTGCAGATGATGAGGGCCAAAGCTTTATTTCTAGGAGGCATGGAAAAGTTTATCAAACTCATATAAACTCTTGCCTGGATTCTGCATTTTATTTCGTTAGCAGGAACATAATAGTCCCATGCTCTACACATCCAGGGTGAGATTTTACAGTCTGGCCTCTAGAGATTCTCCCAAAGTGTGGGATTGTGTGTTCACTGAAATATCAGAACAGCAATTCCTGTGGTTTGTGGTACACTTGTCTATAGATTTTGTCTCTCCGAATCTTAAGGTATTGTCTTTCTGCACATGCTCTTTCCAGCCTCTTCAGTGGATCAAGCTCAAAGTCAAAGTTCCATGTGAATTTTCTTTTTCACTTCAATCTAACCAGGCTTTAGTTGTGAAAAATATCTCTATCTGCATCTGCATCTCAACTTTTACAACCTTTATTATTATTATCTTTTTTAAACATTTTTTATTTATTTGTTTGACAGACAGAGATCATAAGTAGGCAGAGAGGCAGGCGGGGGGGGGCAGGCTCCCCGCTGAGCAGAGAGCCCCATGCAGGGCTCCGTCCCAGGACCCTGGGATCATGACCTGAGATGAAGGCAGAGGCTTTGACCCACTGAGCCACCCAGGCGCCCCTACAACCTTTATTATAATTCTCATTTCATCCCAGCTGGATGATTAGACAAATGATCTCCTACAAGGTTTCCTCAGTTGTCATCTCTCTCCTTGAATGAGTCACTCCACCCTGCAAGTCACTGCCTGATCAAATTCCAGCCACGTGTGTCTTACTGATCCCCTAGAAATGCAAGCCACCCCACCCTTCCATACTTCTTTACTGGGCTCCATAACATTTTCACTTCACAACTCAAGACTATCTAAAATCTGACAGATTGTTGTCTATTTATTCTTTTTTCCTCCATCCTTCCTCTATTCAGGACACTTTTCTATTCAAGGAGATTTCTTCACCCTCTCCTAAATTTATCCCAATTTCCTCTTGTTCTCCTCAGTCTGCTCTCGTCCACATTGAAGAAACCAATCTTCATTTTTACCTGATGATATCTCCAAAGCTTCTTAGAGCTTCATGTGCATCTGAATCCCCTGAGAATCTTAGACACCAATTCTCATTTCACAGGTGTGGAATAGGGCCCGGGATTCTGCCTTTCTGACTCCTCCCCCGTGATGCCTACGCTGCTATCCCATGGTTTACACTTGGAGAAGCAAGGATCTAAACCACTATTTGAGATTAGATCTAGTCTTTCTCCCCCAGGAAATTTTCCTACTCTGTCTAAAAGTGTCCTGGGTGTTCAGGGGTGTGAACTCCAGAGGCATTGACAGTGTACTGCGTTAAGGACCCTGTTCCCAGACTGGCTTAGTGTACTGTTTCCCTCTTCTCTGTGCGTATATCACACAGCCCCCTGGGAAGAAGGCCTGTGCTATGGATTTTTGTGCTTCCCATAAGCATCTTTGAAAGAGCACCGCAGAAAGAGCATGGACTGTGGAAGTAGACGGACTTGGGCTTACATCCCACCATCACCACTTATTGGCAAGATTTCTCATCTCAGGCTCAGTATGTCAACTCCACATCTTTAAAATAAGGATATGTGATGAACATTCTGTTAACAGTAGGCATCAACCCTGGGACGTGTGACACAGCACAAAATCCTCACTTTTTCTGAACCAGTTACCCAACACGCAGATTTCTCCATGACCCTTTCAGTCTGAGAATATTACTTCACAGAAAAGCCTAGTCTGCTATTGGATAGTTTAGATATGTTAGAATATTCTTTACACGCACTTTAAATCAAGATACCTCACTTCCATCAGTTAGTCCTATCTTTGCCCTTTGAATGCAGTGAAATAGTCAAACTATGCAATAAATGGAAACAGAAGCAAATTTTTGATAAAATTGTTCATTCTATATTTTATCACTTCTGGCATATGAAAAAATCTGGCTAGTGGCTGCCAGTCTAGCTATTTTTCTATGATTCCTCTTTTCTTGTCTGTCTGTTAAGAACATTTCCTGTATACACCAATTTTTAAGAACATTTCATGGAAACAGTGGGGGTAGAAAAATGATAGAGCTTTTGAATATCAAAATAACCTTAGAGATCATGTTGCTTAAATTTATTTTGCAGATGAAGAAACGAGTCCTAGAGAGATCAAGTAAAACAGGGGTAAATTGAAATTTTCTTCAGGAATTTAGAAATAAGCAAAATCAGGTTTCTTGCTGAATATTAAAATTAAAAAATTACTACATAAGTGATCTGAGTAGATATATACAAACATAACTTAGACGGAATGACTATTAGATTATGACAGCAAAACATATAAATAAAAACATTTCTAAATAATATATAATACACTATTACACAAAATATATATAACACACACAGTTATTTATAAATCCACTTAAATAACTATAAGAAAATAGCTGGAAATAATCTTAACGTGAATAGAAAATATGGGAGAGTAGTTGTACTGGGTATTTAAGAGGTTTTTTTTTAAGATTTTATTTATTTATTTGAGAGAGAGAGAGAGAATGAGATATAGAGAACATGAGGAGGGAGGGTCAGAGGGAGAAGCAGATTCCCTGCTGAGCAAGGAGCGGGATGCGGGACTCAATCCCAGGACTCCATGATCATGATCTGAGCTGAAGGCAGTCGCTTAACCAACTAAGCTACCCAGGTGCCCATTAAAAGGATTGGGATGGGGAGGGAGACAAACCAAAAGAGACTTTTAATGTCATAAAACAAACTGAGGGGGGTGGGGTAACTTATATGTTTAAATAAAAAAAAAGCTTAAATTAAAAAAAATAAATTAATTAAAAAAAGGATTTTTAAAATGCAGCTATTCAAAAAGTTTGTGCTAACAGACATACTAATGGAGTTTGTGTTTTGTCTGTGTGTGTTACATCACACATATATAAAAGATATGCATACACATAGTATATATATATGAAAGATATTGTGAAAGAGGGTCAAGTACATGTAAGAATTTAGTATACTTAGAAGATAGCATATTAAGTCTGTGTGTATGACAAGTATTTATAAGGGTAATGTGATAATCAGCTATTCATTTGGGAAATGAAAGCTAACACAATTTTCCAATTTGCTTCTTTCTCTAATAAAATATGCTACTTGGATCAATTACTTAAGTTTTAAAATAGGAAGCCGGAGGTTATTTAAATTTTAAAACAAGAAGCCAAATTTAGAATGAAGGCAAAGCATACTGAATATCCAAACTCTAAATGGTAGAATGTTCTTTGTTACTATTTTTCACCGTGGAGAAACATTCAGGCTTGTACTTTTCCTCTCTGCTTTATTTTTCTCACTCTCGAGGCTAGATAACCTCAAAACACACTTGAAAACAAAACACCCTTCCTAGCGGTGAAGTCACACAGAAAACATTAGTAGGTCATTCTAGAGGAGAGTTCAAACTCTAGACTCAGACTTAGCTTTACCCCTCAGCTCTGCTGCTCTTTTAACTGTGGTTGGAGACTAAAGTAAAATTTGTTCTTTGTTATGTTTTTAGGTGTCTTTTTTTTAAATTGATGAAATGTATTTTCTATTTCTGTATGAAAACTTAAACAACAAATTAAGTTTTTGATGTGAGCCTTCATGATATGTCATTGGCCTTAATGGAAAAGGAGGCCCTTCTCTTCGCTTTCCTCTGACTTTCCCGCAGTTCGTTCTGGCCCAGGAGGCTTACTGAGGGAGTTCTGCCTCCTCTTGGCCTGTGGGCTGTTGAGGTGCCCAGGACACTGTCCTTTGTATAGGTGCCCAGTAGTTTGTCAACTGCCTTTTCCTGGCCCCAGGGCTCCTCCTCAAATAGTTGATTAGAATTTTCTGGGGCATTCTCCTAGGAATATCCTGGGGGATTTTTGTTTTTCCCCCCTCACATAAAAACTTCTGTCTACTCCTTCCCTCTGACTGACTTGATGTTTACAAGACCTTCAACCCATATGTTATCCAATACTTCCCATGATGTCAGCTTTACAAATTCTAGACCCATTGCTCTTTCTTGGTCTCCTTTTTCTGAACTACTATAGTACTTATGGTCCACTGAATTGTACCAGCTGTTTCTTAACCATTTTCTAGTCAGATATTTTATCTTTATGCTCAGATAGAAATGCATGACCTTCTCATAAGACTTCAAACTCTCTTAGAATAGCCAACAATGTCACAGTTTTGGAGTTGTACTGCACACATTCCATTTCTGAAAGTTTCTGGTCCAGAGAAACTAGTTCTTATCCATTATCATAGTTTTTTATTTTATTTATTTATTCATTTTTAAAGATTTTATTTATTTATTTGACAGAGATGACAAGTAGGCAGAGAGAGAGAGAGAGAGGGAGGAGGAAGCAGGCTTCCTGCCGAGCAGAGAGCCCAATTTGGGGCTTGATCCCATGACCCTGGAACCATGACCTGAGCCAAAGGCAGAGGCTTAACCCACTGAACCACCCAGGCACCCCATGTTATCATAATTTTTCAACAAATAGAATTGATTTTGGAGATATAGTGACCCTTTCTGGGTTTTACTCACTCCTGTACATTTGAAACAATGAAACCGTGTCTCGCATCCTGTGTTCCCAAAACCTGGAAGTGAAGGGCCTTCATGAACTACTAGCAATAGTCTCACAAGGAAAACCAACAGCTCATGCTTCAGGTCATCCTCTTTGCAACCAGATCTATGCTCAATCCCATCCAGCTCCTCATTCATACTCAACAGTTGTAGGAAAATGCCAGGATGTAGTAGTGCATACATTCTTGCACCACCTCCTATGATCTGTTTCACTGATATCCATGGGAACACCAGGGGATCTCATCTGTGTTTGTGTAGGAAGAAAGCTTATCCTTGACATACCTCCCTCAGCTTCATCCAAGTGGAGCCCTGTGCAAACTGAGAAGGCTAGAACTAGTGAGGTAGTGACACAGTGCCCATGAACAGCTCCCTCACAGTGTGGTGGAATTGCCTCCTCAAGTTCAAGTCCATCTACCATTTTGGTCAAAGTAAAAGGCTGAAAACAGGAAGGATGAAAGGGCCACTCTCTTCCTTGACTTCAGTTTCCCACAGCTACATGGGAATAAAAATAGCTACTTTATATAACTGAGGTCAAGGTCAAACTTCCTGTTTTGCATGAAGGTTATTTGTAACATGTAAAAAGCAATATGGGAATCAGCTCAAGGATTAGAAGCAATAATAAACATGCAGATTGATGTCATAGAGAAACAGACTTTTTATGTGGATTTTTACTTATCTTGGATCTTTTCTACAAGCTTCCATCCTTGCTGAGTTGCTTTGATTCCCATTAGATTTGAAGGTAGAAATATGAAAAAAAATCATGTTTGAAAGCAGGAAAAATTCCAGTCTCCATCTCTGACCTAGGAGTCTTCTACTCTCTGCATGGATCCTTCTCTCCTTTCTGTCTTAAGTCTTCCCAGTTTTCTATGTCCTAAATCTTAGTGTCTTTTGCATGTCTGGGATTCATGAGTCAGTGAGGCTGCACATCTTTGCGACCTCCCAGCCTCCACAATGCTGCCTTCATCTCTTTGTTGCGGAGTGTGTAGATGATGGGGTTAAGTAAGGGAGTGATGACAGTGTAGAAGACAGCTACCACTCCATCCAGGGGCTCCTGAGAACCAGGACGAAGGTAAATGAAGGTGCAGGGCACATAGTAAACAATGACAACGGTCAGGTGGGCAGCACAGGTGGAGAAGGCATTGCGACGCCCATCGACGGACTGGATTCGCAAGATGGCAGCCACTATATATCCATAGGAAGTGAGGATAAGCATAAAGCAGGTGAGGGCCAGGAACCCAATGTCCACAAAGGTGACCAGCTCATTGATGGTGGTGTCAGCACAGGCTAGACGCAGCATGGCGGGAATGTCACAGAAGAAGTAGTCTACTCGGTTGGGGCCACAGAAAGGCAGCTGGAATATGAAGCTTGTTTGGAAAAGTGAGTGGAGGGTGCCTCCCAGCCAGGTGCCAAGAGCCAGGAAGTTGCAGACATTGCGGGTCATAATGGTAGCATAATGTAAAGGCTTGCAAATGGCCAGGAAACGATCATAAGCCATTAACGTGTAAAGGAAGCATTCAGTACAGCCCAGGAAATGGAAAGAAAAAAGTTGGATTACACAACCTCCAAAAGAGATAATCCTGCTATCCAAGAGAAAGCCAGCCAGCATCTTGGGGACAATGGCAGAGGAGATGGTCATGTCCAAGAAGGAGAGGTGACACAGGAACCAGTACATGGGGCGGTGGAGTTGGGTATCCACCAAGACGGTGAGGATGATGAGCCCATTGCCAGAGACAGTGAGGGCATAGATGACAAGAAAAGCCAAGAAGAGTGGCACCCCCAGCTGCGGTGGGTGGTGCAGACCCACCAAAATGAAGTGAGACACAGAAGTCTGGTTTTCACTGTGCATTTCCTTGCTGTTCACATCTGCCAGAAGGAGTAGCAGAAGGGAAAACTCAAGGCCATTAAATTCTCTAGGCATGGAGTATATATTCTGTCATTCCCAAACATGGACACAGAGGGGTCTCAGAAAGAGAGAGATTATGCTCCAGCTCTTGTTCTAAATAATTCTGTCACCCCTACACCCAACCTCCACTCCTACCCACCTGACCCACCCTTGATTTTGGGATTCTGCTGGGTTCTAGGGAGCAAGAGTTTTTTCCAAGGTTAAAACCTATGTGACAGGTTATGTGTATATAATTCAGGAGACTGAAGGAAAGACCATACATAGAGTTCTTCATGTCAGGAAGAAATATAGTCATATAAAACCTAAACTGATCCCTGAAGAAATGGCTATCCTATTGTTTTCCTTCACTTTGATCTCTGATCTGTATACTAGAGAGATAATTAACAGCTTATTTATTTAATAACATGAGAGTTAGAATTATATTTCCTAATGTAGATGTGCCCAGTAAAAATCAGCATAGATTTTTAAACATGCATTATTTGGGCTACACATTGAATAAAGCTGCGGGTATAAATAACCATTTTCATTAACTGCATCTCAAAAATACATGTGCCATTTAAAATTTTTCATGATAGTGAAGCAATACAAAATCTCATCCACAAGGCACCTGTTGTCATCTTTTTTCTCTGCTTTTGGATAAGTGCAGTCTATCTGTCCATTGATCCATCCATCCATCTGTCCATCCATTCATCCATCCATCTGTTTTTCACTAAGGAAGCATGGATTAAATCTTAGGAGCATGGCCTTAGAGGTCAGACCAGAATTAAAAATCTTAGCTCTTCCTCTTATACCATTGGTAAACTTGGAAAAGCCCATTTCCCCTTTCCTTGCTGCGAGCACATCCTTGCTTAATTCTGTAAGTGGGGACAATCATTGTGCCCATTTCATAGGACTGTTGTAAGGATTAAATAAAATCACATAGTCCATAGCAGCACTCAATCAACATTGGCTATTATTTTCCATCAAACTATGTGGTATGGTCCTCATTATCAGGCAAATCCACTCATTGCATTTGTACCTGAGGTACAATGAACCGTAGCTTCCTGAGACTTGTCCCACAACAGATCTCAGTCCCCAGATTTGAAGCAGCACGACAAAGGCCTTTTGTCCCAGGACTCCTGGTGACTGTCATCAACCACAGGGAAAGGTAGAAATGAGGGATGTGACCAGAGCTCTTCCAGATGCCTAGGGCTCATGTGAGGGGAGCCTTCCTAGTGTCACCTTCCTTCCACTCAGTTTTGCTTTAATAATCTGTTTACCAAGTGGAGACAAGCATTCCAAATGACATGTCACCTTCCGGAATCCTTCAGAAGGCTTCAGAGGGTGTGGAATGAAATTTGGTTTCCCGCTGAACCCTGAATGGGCAGAAGACCCAACATTGTAGCTATGGCTGCCATCTGGCTACTTCCTTCTATATCACCAATCATGGTGTATCCATAATCTTATCCCTCCCAATTTTTGTCAGTGCTGTAGAGACTACTCTTGCTAATGCAAACAGGCTTTCTGGGGACTGAGCAATTTCCTCGTCATGAGACTTTCCTTGTTAAACTTAGGAGAGTTCAGGGCAAGCTGAGACAGGTGGTCCCCCTCGGGAAGGATGTAAACCACACAGAAACTAAGTAATCTCTCACCATAGAACTATAGAATCTATTCTGAAAGAATTTCAGAGAAAATTCTTAGAGATTTCCTAGACACTTTCTTGCTTACCAACCTAACTGGCACCACAGCACCCAAGGGCACAGTGTAAAATTACTGGCATGGCCCAGAGAACAAGGAGCTTTGTAATATGGTGTTGACTTATTTTCCCAGTCTCCCCTGTCTGTGCTCCATCCCACAAATTTGTGCTATGGCCAGGCATTCTTTCCTGTTTCTTTTGGCATCAGTCCCTTTAATCTAGGAGAGCCTTGCTCTGCTGATGCCTGAAAATTTTCTACTGATCTTTCAAATCTCAATCATGTATGATCTACTAAGGAAAGCCTTTGCTCCCTTTCCCTGAAATGGTCACTCGGTTTTTGTAATCTCCATAGTCCTTCATGTTTCCCTGGGCTCACAAAACATGCTGCAATTTGCCCTTCTGAATGCCTGAGTCCCCCCATTAGACTATGAGCTCCAAAGGGACTTTGCTTCATTTTCTTTTCATCCCATGTTTGTGGCATATCTTTCTCTGGAATATTCCTTTTTTTTTTGTTTGTTTGTTTTTGTTTTTTTAAGGTGTATTTATTTATTTTAGAAAGAGAAAGAGAGAGAATGGAAGGGAGGGACAGAGGGAGAGGGAGAGAGAAACCCAAGCAGACTCCATGCTGAGCACAGAGCCCCACACTGGGCTTGATCCCACGACCCTGAGACCACTACCTGAGCCAAAACTAAGAGTTGGATGCTTAACTGACTGTGCCACCTAGGCTCCACTTGCACTGAAAAATCGAGAAAGTCTTAAATCCTATAGAATAAATGCATTCCCCTCTGTCTGGATGTCCCTGTTATCTAGACACTGAATCCAGGATAATATCACTTAGTTCTTAATGTAGCTCCTGAAATCATAAGGATTCCAACTAAAGGTCATTATTTACTAATTAAATTATTTTGAACAAATCTCCTAACATTCTTAGTCTCAGTTTCTCCTTTGTTAAAAACAACAACAACAACAACAACAAAAAACAGAGAGAGAGACAAAGAGAGGGAAGAGAAGGTGGTGTAGATTCCCACCCCTCAAAAAAAAGAAATTGCAATCTCTCCTGCATCCATATCAATTCACATTTTAAATTTAATTCTTGCACATAGAAGATCAATTTTCATGCAAGCCTCAATTCCCTTTGTTCTGTTCTTTTTCTCTTGTCTCCCCACTGCCCTGCCATCTCCGTCTTCATTCATTTTTATAATTTCTTCTTCTTTCTACATAGAAATAATAATTTCTCCCCTGGGAAATCCAAAAAATACCCTCCTTTCCTCATTAGAAACTAAAACTTCTCCAGGTACATGATGTGTACGATTTAGTCAGGATCACATGATATTACCAACTTACGATAGACTCATCTGTGATGGGAAAAGAAGCAGTCTCCACATGCAGTCCTGGGGAAAAGGACATGAGTACTCACACACTACCATTCTCTGGCCATTCCAAACCCTGGATGAGCTGAACTAGGCTTAAGCTAGAGGCTGAAACTCATCTGGGTCAGAAAACTCTGAGAGGTCTTTGGTGAGCAGAGCATAAAGGTCCTCCCCTCTCCACCATGTACTTGTAAAGCCCAGGCAAGTTAGATCTTGGCTGAGCTCTCTGTTCCCAACCTCTCACAGCCTTCGAATAAGTATGTATCTCAGAAGAGTTTCCATCACTCAACCTCTGCCTGCCTTCTGGAATCTTCTCTACTCATGGTCTCTACCTGCCTGTGACTTGGCCATAGGGCCATAGCCTTCTGCTTGCTTCAGCTCCTTGCTCTTTGCTGTTTCTTGGGGAAGCCCCTTTTTGAGCTGGGCAGGTTCCCTGGGCTCTCCAATATGCCCCAGCTTGATTTCATCGCTGTGCTCTTTTTGTACACTTCTCTGGGCGCATCTGTCCTCTTTGTAGCCTTGTTCAAAGGCTGTGATTTCTGTGGGCTTTGAGCTCTGGAGTCTTTTTCTGGAAAGCAGCTTCTTCCTTCCTGTAGTCCCCATGGGGTGGGGGCCAGGGCTGATGTCACTTCTGCTTCCCCCTTCAGGGGCAATTAACTTGCATGAAAATAAGGCGCAGTGGGGCTTTGTTAACAGCAAAATGGGAGCTAGGGCTATTCCAGGAAGTTTGCTGCTGGTAGTGTCCCTGAAGCACAGGATCCTGCTGAGAGCATAGACCTGATCAGGAGTCACGAAGGACCACTTCTGTTTCTCTCTCTTGTAAATTGGAGATAAAGTTGCCTTATTTGTTTATCCCATAAAGATGTGGAGATGGAATTCAAAAGCACTTTAAAGCCAAAAATGTCACATGAATGCCATATGTTAATTACCTAAAAGTGCCCTTTGAATTTCACTCAGCTTGAAAGAGTAAATTTCTAGGACAGGTAACTCTGATTCAGACAGAAAGTCTTGATCTTCCAATAGGCAAATAAGAGACTGATCTAGGGGCTTCTGGGTGGCTCAGTTGGTTCAGTGACTGCCTTCGGCTCAGGACATGATCCTGGAATCCCAGAATCGAGTCCTGCATCAGGCTGTCTGCTCGGTGGAGAACCTGCTCCTCTCTCTGACCTCTCTGCTCTCTCTCCCATTCTCGCTCTCTCTCTCAAATAAATAAATAAAATCTTAAGAAAAAAAAGAGAGAGAGAGAGCGTCTGAGCTAGATGGAGCATGCAATTTTGGCAATCCTTTTAAAGTCAAACACACTTGATTAGAGCTGGAAGGCCCTCTGGAAGAATAATCCAGAGCAACCCCCCACCCCCACCCCATTTCACACTTGAGCAAAACAGTTCTAAGGAGATTAAGTTCAAAGGAGAAAGATGATACTGTGTAGGTAGTGGAAACAATCTCCTACAAATCAGTGTAGATAGATGATAAGGAATCCCCCATCTATGAGAATAGAGGAATGGGTAGTTCTGGAATAGAGCTGGGCAACCTATAGACCAGCAAATTACCGTGCAATATTTCCTAGCTCACTATCAGGGAGTTGCAATTGGTGTTCTCAGCAATTGAGAGAACCCGCACATTGGCTTCCTGCCTGTAGAGTAAGTAGGCAGTGTTTTGATAGAGAGGGCCACTTGGAAGCCCTGGGGCTCTTTGCTTCCAACAAAATAGTCATCAAATCTTTTGTGTCTTTGGAGAGGCTCACAGAGATTGAGACTATTATCAAAGATTCAAAGATTCAGGATGGAAATCTCTAGGTCATACCCACTTAACTGTGGTAGGACAAGTGCGAACAAGAGAGTTGCAAGCGTAGTAATGAAGTCCTGACTAATCTCACAGCTCCATATCTAGACGTGGTCCTGCTAGAATATACCGTCACAGCCTTCGGCACTGCTGCACCTCCAACTGAGAGAGACATCTCATTGGTAACAGTTTCCAGAAATGTAGGTATTCATTAAAACTTTCAATATAGAGAAGTTTTCTTTTTTTTTTTTTTAAGATTTTATTCATTTATTTGAGAGAGTTAGAGAAAGAGCACAAGTAGGCAGAGCAGCAGGCGAGGGAGAGGGAGAAGCAGGTTCTCTGCTGAGCATGGAGCTGGACGGGGGTGCTCCATCCCAGGACCCGGGAATCAGGGCCTGAGCTGAGGGCAGATGTTTAACCAACTGAGCCACCCAGGCACCCCCAACATATAAAAGTTTTAATGTACACCTATGTATTCTGAAAATTTTACAAATTAGATGTATATATAATGCATACATAATACACATATACAAATGCTAATAAAAATGTGCATAACCATCATCCAATTTCAGAACAAAATGTTGTAAGAACCATGAAGCATCTTTGTCCTTTTCTTCCATGACATCCTCTGCTCTCCCCATGAGAGGTAATAACTATCTTGAAATTTGTCACTCCTTCCCCTCATTTTCTTTTGTCAATTCACCAAGTATGTGTTCATTTGTATTTTGAACTTCATATAAATGGAATCATGCAGCAGTATTCTTACCTAAAAGGCATGTTTTTGAGACTTACTGATTTTCATGGCTGTAGTTTATTCATCTCTTTTTTTTAACCTCTGTGGTTCTCTTTTATGAATAAAGCTTGTTTTTCATCTCTCTCTCCTTTCACAATATTCTCTTTCCAAACAACCTTGAGTTGTGAACATTTTTTTTTTGCTACATGTAAGCAGAGCTGCTAAGGCTATGTTTATACATGGTAGGAAACACACATGTACAAAATCTATGTTGGTCCCTGGAGAGGGTCTGCTGGATCACACAGTGGCAGATCTATACCTGTGTTGGAAATCTCGTGTCCACACCAATATTCACATTAACTAGAGGGTAGGAGGGCTCATGGGGTCCACTTTTTTACTAGTACTTGGTATATTCACAGATGACACATTTTAAAAAATCTAATATTGATAACATACATTTATATATTATCATAGTTTAAGTATGCATTTCTGTGATTACTAAGGAAGTTGAGCATGCTTCCTTTGGTTTTCCCACCTTTCTTGTATTCCATTTCTCTGAAAAGTCTATATGCTTTTGCTTATTACATTTATTCCTTTACTTTTTGATTTACATATATTTATCTATAATACAACTACTGCTACTTTTTATTTCCCACTTAGTTTATGTGTAGTAGATACACTCAATGTGTAACTTAGCTGTTCAGTCTTTATAATGTCTTTTGATAATTCAACCACATCAAAATAGAGAATTTCTACTTAATTCTTTTTGTGTCTTTTAAAGAGAAATCCTTCCCTATACATTGTATGGATTTCCTGAAAGCTAATTTTTTTTTTATCACATACGTGACAGGTATGGTTTTGGATCATGCTTTTTATGTAACAATTTCACTGTAGTGACTTTGTTCACTCATGAGCCCACAGGGTATTATGCTGGTTGACTATACTGGTGACATCATGCTAATAGGAGCTGGTGTGTGGGAGATAGAACATAGCCCGGATGCCCTGCACATTCATATGTGAACCGCGTTGTGGGAGTTGAGCCTACGGAAACAAACTGCCACCTTGGTGACATTTCCGGTCATCTAGTTGCCTTGCGGTGAGTTAGGCTAGTCCACAAAATCTAGTCCAATTTAATAATGTTTAGCAATGTTAGCTCGCACTCTGCTCAAGTTTCTTTTATTTCATTTTACTCCCGAAGTACCAAATAAGTAATTCCAAGGATCTATGTGACGGACTGACATAGGATGAAGGACACGACTTCCCCTGGTGTGCCTGTTTCCACATGGGGGACTCTTCAAGGTTTCATTTTCTTGACCCACTACATGATGAAAAATATCTGGCTGTCATACAACATGAAATTCTAGAATTATTGGCTTTTATCCCTCTGCTGAAAATTTATTTGTACTAACACGTAAGGCAGTAATTTTTCTACTCTGCCCTCTTTTTACCCAGACAGTGAATCCAGGTAATTCCATGGGAAGCCCCTGCATATGACTACATCCAGATGTAAAAATGAATCATAAGTGACTGAAGCAATATATTGGCAAAATCAAAACATGGTGGTGTCTTGGGTCACCTGGGTGGCTCAGTGGGTTAAGCCTCTGCCTTTGGCTCAGGTCATGATCCTAGGGTCCTGGGATGGAGCCCCACATCGGGCTCTCTGCTTGATGGGGAGCCTGTTTCTCCCTCTCTCTCTGCCTGCCTTTCTGCCTTCTTGTGATCTCTCTCTGTCAAATAAATAAATAAAATCCTTAAAAAAACAAAACAAAAAAACAAAAAAACCCACCATGGTGGTGTCTTGCAGAAACAATGGGGTGATTCACCCCACTAGTGACACTGGCACACTGAGCGTCCTGATGACACAATGCGTGGAAGAAGACAGAAGTCCTTAATGTTAGCTATTCCCTCATAACCAGTTGCAAAATAAGTCTTGTACCTTCGACATGTATTTCTACACTGCTTTGGTATGTGTGTGTTTCCATGTTTTATTTTCCTCCACCCATTCAGTCCATTATTATATCTAGGATGTGTTCATGGTAATTTTACTGTTTTGTCCATACGGCACAAACTAGACTTGCCTCAGAACCAATGACAGAGTTGGATCTGGATGGAATAAACGGTGATATATGAGAACGGCCCCATGTGTGAAGGGAGTGACGTGAGGCATACAGTCATGCTGTAGCAGGTGCCGACATGGTGCGTGTGTAAGTAGGCAGGGAAGGATGTATACAGATGGTGTGCAGTCACTGCAGTGGACAGCCGTGGATCTTTACTGGCATACTTATTTGTTCACAGGTTGGCTGTGTATCATTTAAACCCTCATCCTGTCACTGGGGCTGCATTTTGCTGTAGAAACAGCAATACCTAGATGCTTTCCCATTCCCTCCAGCAAAATGGGGACACAGACATGGGATCTGGACTTGACCCATAAGATATGTCAACTTGGACTTTGGGTCAGAAGCAAGGGCAGTAAAAGGCACATGCAAGAGAGGATGATTCAGAGGATGGCCATGACAGGATTAACAACACAGAGATTGGAAAGGCAGGGTGACAGCATCCTGCAGGGTGGTAAGGGGTTCATGTCTGGGGTGACGGTAAACCGTGGTGGACTGGAGCCCTCCATGAAACGTCAGTGGGCCATCATCACATATTTATTAGGCATGATTCTACAATAATTCTGCCTGTTCCTATTTCCTGTTCCTTCTCCAAGTTTGATTCATTGGTTTTTCTAGGGGTTTCTTACATGAATGTGTGTGTGTGTGTGTGTGTGTGTGTGTGTGTGAAAGAGAGAGAGAGAGAGAAAAAATGTATGGGGAAATGTGTTTCAACTGAAATATAAAGTTTTGTTTAGCTTCCTTTTTTACTTAAACTATATAATATCAGCAACGCTATACAGGTCAGTAGATCAAGATCCAGTTCCTTTAATTCTGGCTTTTGTGTATAAAATAACATATAAAATTTTAAAGTAATTAGATTACATCTCATATGCTGTATTAGTATTTTCATCTTTTGAAAATATTTTGTCTGTTTTTCACACCACCATTCTCAACTGCAGATTAATAACCTCATTCATATCCTTTTACCCCTTTCTCTACGTCTGTGTAGTATACCGTGTGTGATTATTTGCTCTAAGCAAATGAGACGATGTTAACCACACTTCTGGGCATCATGTTCCCTCTCCCCATTGAAAATATCCCATGAAAGCCACCCAGGGTTAACTGGAGTGGGTGTAACTCAGTCTTTTAGTAGCTGTTTAAGATTTCATGATGTAACAACACCATGATTTATTCCTTCTAGGGTTTTTCACTTGGTTTTCAGTTGTTTTTTCCACTAGAAACCATGTATCAACACACATATTTGAATGAAGACACAATATCCTGGTACTTTTATAATCATGAATAGATTCCTAGAGTGGAATTCCTGGAATTAAGAGCACACACATTCTTAAATTCAGTAACTACTGTCATATTGCTTCCCTAAAGAAGGCGCTGTAACTATACAGATTTGTACCAACACTTTGGGGGAGGAAGCTTTCTCCCTCAACAAGCCAGCAAGAGATGTTGATATTAGTAACTTGAATTAGTTAACTTAATTTTAATAGTTCTGACAAACCAATAAGAAAAAGACTATTACCTTAAAACAAAGAAATCAGTATAGTACATGAAAAGCTTATTTACAAACTAAGATCCACTTTAATATGCCAAGTGTTACACAGGCTTATAAGACCATAAAAGTTATAATAGCAATGCAATCTATTACATGTGCAACTGGGAAATAGTTAGGTATCCTTAGGTATTTCCTTAAGAAAAACTACTCTAAAGCTCTAAACAACCAAAAATGGCTAGAAAGTTTTATGGATGAGAGAGTTGCATTGAGATAGAGAGTGGGAACAGGTGGTGACCATTTATGGATTCTGGACAAGTTTAAATTGCGAATGAGCACTGTGTGTTCATCTGCCTCGCTGTTGGGAGAAAAGGTAACTGGTCCACCTTCCTTCCTCTTAGGTATAAATACAAGTTTCAGAAAGACATGAACTGTTCTCAGGAGGGTTCAAAAAGCAAACACAGTGGGAAATCTGTGCAGGATTATTAAGAACCTTTCACTAGTCTCTTCTTGTTTTTCTGCTCATCAAGGGAACCTGGAAACCCAAGAGGAATCCTTCCCCTGGGTCACCAAAATAAGTTCATTTCCTACCCATCTAGCCATGTTAGTTTCCATTCCCTGCACTTGAACTAGTTTAGTCCTTGAATAGAAATGAGCCACTTTCACCAAAGAATCATAGATATGTCTGTTCTTTGAGTAATAACTTGACTACAGCCTCAAAAATGATAGTAAAAAATTGGAAGAAAAAAAACCAGATGAGTTTTATATGGAAATGAATCACAAAATGTAAGGTGAGTCCTTAAAGTGGTAGATTTTTCTTAGTTTCTCTTCTTTCCCTCTAGAACTTCCCCTGAGAGATAAGATGCTTGGGCATTGTTAGGAATCTTTCTACACTAGGTTATCAGGTCTCACGTTGTCACTCTCTCTGTCTATGTCTCTGTATCCCATCTCTGTCTGTCTGCCTGTTTCTCTCTCTCTCTTTACACACACACACACACACACACACACACATATTAATTAAAAACCTACAAATAAGGACAAATTGTGCAGCATGGACAAGCAAATGAAATATTGACACCTCTAATCGATAGTCCTGCCTTAAATCTCAGGTTCCTCTGTAATTCACCTGATGAAAAAGTTCACATTTCATCTAACGTGAATATGGAGATATCCTGGGTAGGGGATCCCACTGGTAAAGTAGAAACTTCAGATACATTTGTACCAGTTCTTGAATTCTGATATCCATATAGGTGACTATGATAATTTTGTCTCTGTTATTTATTCTCCTATTGGAAAAATATAGCTTAACTTTTTTTGTGTGCTTGTATATTTGACACACAATGTCACACTCTTTTCAGGTGTACAACAGAGTGATTGACATTCTCTGTACTTTATGCTCTGCTCCCCACAAGTGTACCTACCATCTGTCACTATACAATACCATCGACTCTATTTCCTATGCTGCACCTTCATTCCCGTGGCTTACTCATTCCATACCTGGAAGCCTGAACCTCCTGCTCTCCTTCACCCACGAAAATTACAATTTAGTTGTAGCTTAAGCCACGTTGTCTAGACACGGGATACATTTTGTCTAAGCTTTGCTGGGTTCAGAGATCCTGGCTTCTCTCATATTGTGGAGCCGTTTTCACGGTTTTCCTCAAAGAATGATTAATAATGATCATGAACTGAACATGAATTTGGGTTACATTTTAAAAATATCAATTCTATCCCAATTTTCATTGTACAGAATCTCAACTTTTCTTGACATCAAGCTGGCAACATCCTTTCCTCTGGTGAACAGTTCTGTTCCTGTTTCAGGTAGTAGTTCTTAGATAAGAGCCATACCCTTGATGAAGATGTTTTCTCTTATAAAGATGTTGCCTGAATTTGTGAGTATGAGGAGTGGAAGATGGAGGGAGGGATATTATCTCTAACAAAGTGAAATGGAAAATATCTAGCTATATAAGATGGAAGGATATGTGTTAAAAAACTACCAATGGGATTAATTTGGGAGAACATATATTAATTTTATCTTCTTAGGGCCCAATAAAGGATAGCCTAGTGTAAAAGAAGTATGGAACCAGCAGTGTACAAGGCTTGATATTTTCCGAATCGAATGGAAGATCATGGGGATCATGTCATGGAATTGAGTTTCCCAACTTCTACCGAGGGAAGTCCTTTTCTAAGCAGGTGGTGGTTGTAATGAGACACCAGTACTGGGGATGAAACCTTCCTCAAAGGTCTAGCTTTGAAATTGAGAAGTCTCACAGCACAAAGAGAATTTATTCTTCCTCTCATTCCCCCCCTCTCTATAGGTAGATTGGGGGATAGATAGATAAATATATAGATAGTTAGGCAGGCAGTTCTGTATCACAAGGCAACCATTTTGTATGATTCATTATTATTTTTTGAGCAGCTCCCAAGTGCCAATACTTTATTAAGGATCACATCTATTATATTATTTAATACTTATAACATTTCAACTAGTATTACTGGCATCAAGTTATATATGACAACCCCCCACAATTATTCAGGTGTAGTGTATACATTTGAAGTGTGCATTGCTATCAACAATAAAATTATTTTTTTAAATTTATTTACTTGACAGACAGAGATCACAAGTAGGCAGAGAGGCAGGCAGAGAGAGAGGAAGGGAAGCAGGCTCCCCGCTGAGCAGAGAGCCTAATGGGTGGCTCGATCCCAAGACCCTGGGATCATGACCTGAGACAAAGGCAGAAGCTTTAACCCACGGAGCCACCCAGGCACCCCAACAATAAAATTCTTGATTCATTAAGTTACCACATGAACTCTGGAGACAAAATAGAATTCCAAAGCCCCCTTCCCTCCATTGTTGCCCCATGGTGTATACTCCCCAACTCCCTGCTAAATTTCCTCCCCTTGAATATGGGTGAGACTTGTGACTATGATGGGTTATCACTCATGATGCATTCTGTTACATCACACTTTATCACAGCAAACTGGGAGAGGTTCTCCTACTGGCTTTATAGAAGTAAGTTGCTGTGTTATCAGATAGGACATCAAGCTGGCAACGTACAGCTTGGTTAGGGTGGTTAGGACTTGCAGGTGGGCTTTAAAGCTGGGACTGAGGATCCCTATTAACAGCCAGCAAAAAATACAGACACCTCAGTCCTAAAACTGCAAGGAACTGAATTCTGCCAACAATCTCCATTGGTTTGACAGAGAAACCCATGCCTCAGATGAAATTCCAGACTTAGCTGACATTTTGATTTTAACCTTGAGCAGAACACCCAGCTCACCTGACTCAAACACTGTAAGAAAGGAAATTTGCATTTCCTTTGTGCTGCTAAGTTTGTGGTCATTTATGATGTATAACCGAGATTAATACAATGGATTTCTATGACTTTCTACTGCATAGATCCGTGTGTGACTCAGTTTGTGTGCATAAGCCTTTGCTTGCCTGTAAGGGTGGTGGGGGTGGGGAATGATGATGAAATCATTCTAACATCTTTACCAAAAAATTTCTGTAAAAAGCAAAGTTGAATTTGACTCTAGAATTATCTATCATGGGATGATGCAGTTGACACATGAGAATGGGTTTTCAGTTTTCAATTAAATGCTGGGTGCTCTCTCTATTTCCATAGGGAGAGATACCAAAGGCATGGAAAATGACGAACGTGAGCCTTGTCACAACGTTCTTCCTCATGGGTCTTCCCCATGCTCCGGCAATGGACATCCCCCTCTTGGGAATCTTCTTGGTGATTTATGTACTCACTGTGGTGGGGAATCTCCTCATCCTGCTGGTGATCAAGGTGGATTCCCACCTCCACACCCCCATGTACTACTTCCTGACCAACCTGTCCTTCATTGACATGTGGTTCTCCACCGTCACTGTGCCCAAAATGCTGATGACCTTGGCATCACCAGGAGGCAGGGCCATCTCCTTTCCCAGCTGTGTGGCCCAGCTCTACTCCTTCCACTTCCTGGGGAGCACCGAGTGTTTCCTCTACACTGTCATGTCCTATGACCGCTACCTGGCCATCAGCCACCCACTCAGGTATGCCAGCATGATGAGAGGGAGGACATGTGCCCTCCTGGCCACCAGCACGTGGCTCAGTGGCTCTCTGCATTCTGCTCTCCAGACCACACTGACATTCCGTTTGCCCTACTGTGGGCCCAGCCAGATCCAGCATTACTTCTGTGATGCCCCTCCCATCCTCAAGCTGGCCTGTGCAGACACCTCTGTCAATGAGATGGTGATCTTTGTCAACATTGGGGTCGTGGCCTCGGGCTGCTTTCTCCTGATAGTGCTGTCCTACATGTCCATTGTCTGGTCCATCCTGAAGATCCGCACATCAGAGGGGAGACACAGGGCCTTTCAGACCTGCGCCTCCCACTGCATTGTTGTCCTTTGTTTCTTTGGCCCTGGTCTTTTCATTTACCTGAGGCCAGGCTCCCGGGATGCTGTGGATGGGGTTGTGGCAGTTTTCTACACGGTGCTGACACCCCTTTTAAACCCTGTGGTGTACACCCTGAGGAACAAGGAAGTGATGAAAGCACTGCTCAAGGTGAGAAGTAAGTCAGTATTCACTCAGCATAAATAATGAAGAAAGGCCAGATATGATTAACTTCTTTTTTATTTGTTTAGAATTAAATTAAACCACCAACATGAACATTATACTTGTAAGGAACATTTCAATGATCCCATCTTAATATTTTAATTAAAATTTAATGCATTTTAAAATTTTCCCTCTTAATTTCTTGCCAGAATCCCAGAAGAAGCAACCACAACCATTTAGGTGGTAATCTAAGAGGAAGGATGATGGCTTATTCTTGTTCATGTTCTACCAAGTATCAGAAAAGTGGTTACTCCTATCCTCAAATAAATATTTTGCAAAATTGCTCTTCAGTACAACTCACATATATTTTATTTTGCCAATTTAAATCAAACAATCTAAAAATCGCTTTCAATTTTCAAGCCATTATACTGAAGAAAATCACATGTAATATTTGCAATTCATTATATAATATGGTATCCATCTGATGAAATTCTACATTATATAATATCACACCAAAAGAACTTGATTCTCAAGAATGGCTTTATCCACATTTATGAGATGACAAAAATTCTATAACTCTAATTTTTTCACTTTGACTTTCAAGTTTTTTTAAAGTAAATATTTATCTACTTATGTATTCTATGCACTATTTTACTGGATTACAACTGTCTAGATTGTTGTTCTATATTTACAGAGCTCCTTATCTTTATCTTAAATACAAAGCTTCTAATTTCAGCAGTCTTAAAATTATTTTTGTGAGTAAATTATTTTGTGAGCAAATATGTGAAAAATAAGCAAATAATCTTAGAGGGAAAGATACTGCCAATAAATATTGAAATTATTTTCCAGTTTTAGAACAAAACTTAGTAATCAGCTGTGTAATTATGTTATCTGTAGCTCACATAATTTGACTTAGAGTGTAAAATGAACTTTGGACACTGGGGAGGTAAGAGTTGAGCCATGAACCTCAAAGGAGTCACTCAAATATATGCCTATATTATAGCATAAAGTAGTTTTCCTAAAAATAAATGCTTAATTTAAATGTCACATGTATCCTGTTAATGCAATAAATGTCAACCCTGCCTAGCATACCAAGAAGAGAAGAAGAGAAACTGATGGGAACCTGTTAGAACTGGAGATTGCTTGTCAGAATCCTCAGATTTGTAGCACCTGCTTTCCAGAGATGCTTTAGCGAGACAACAATCTATGCTACGTTGTATCTCTTGCTCTAAGTAAGTCATGAGGATATGCTGGGAAGAAAATTGTACTATCTATACAGGTATGAGCAGTGTAAGCCACGAGACAGTGATCTATTTAAGAGGTCAACTACTAGTGTTCCCTTCAATAAACCAGACTGATATGGCTTAATCTATGACCCTACTCAACGTGCAAAGGAGAAAACTGAGGATGAGTTTGATCAAACTTACTTAGCCATTGGGTTCACATGGATTCTTTCTAGTGTCTTGTAACATCATACTATTTTACTTATCTCACAGTAGCACAAAATGTTATGGGACATCGACTGAATGTTATGTTATGTAATAAGCAATAGATACAGCCAAAGAACTGACAAAGTCCCTGTATTCATGAAGGTCATCATCTGGTGTGGGAGAAAAACTAGTGTAGCATCATCCAGAGGACATGGTGATAAGTGTGAGTGCCCAAGGAGAGACCCATTAAGAGTTTTAAAGTGGAAATATGCTGAAAGATTCAAAATTCTCTAGTAATACATATTAAACAAAACATGTTGAAAGTAATTTAAGTGTGTAATGATGATGGGTAAGATGAATATCAGTGTCATTTTTTCAGTTGACAGTGTTACTGAAGTAATTGTAGAATCATGTAAAGTTGTATGCAATAACATGGAGCGATCCATGGCATCAATATGCTCAGTGTCTCCCAATGGCAAGAGTTTGTAAAACTGTAGTGTAATATCACAACCAGGACATTGGCATTGATCTAATCCACAGATCTTGTTTTCATTTGCCCAGTTTTATGTGTACACGTGTTGTGTGTGTGTGTAGGTGTGTGCTAAATAGTACACAATTGTAACACCTGTGTAGTTTTGGGTGGCTACCACCACGGTAAAGATTCTGACCCGTTCCATGACTGTAAGGATGTCTCATGTGAGGATTTTCAACTAATATAAATATTGACCACTGAATAAAGCTATCAAATATTGGTAGTTTGTTACAGGGTTAGATAAAAGAAATTAAAAGTTGTTTTACTCACTCTTTAATATTTTTATGTTCTCTTTTTCCACTTTCCTGCCTATGTCCACCTACTTACTCATTCAGTACATAAATCCATATTAACTGGCTGTTGTGTGCTATGCACCATGAGCACAAAGATTAAAGAGACACAGACCTCCTTTCAAGGAGCTTATAGTCTCAATAAAAAAGTTGGGGGAAATTGGAGGGGGAGACAAACCATGAGAGACTGTGGACTCTGAAAAACAATCTGAGGGATTTGGAAGGGAGGGGTTGGGGGGTTGGGTGAGCCAGGTGGTGGGTATTAAGGAGGGCACGAATATTTCATGGAGCTCTGGGTGTGGTGCATAAAAAATGAATTCTGGAACACTGAAAAGAAATTAAAAAAATAAATTAAAAGAAAAGAAGCACAAGGGCATAAGAAGAGGAGTCAGAAAAGGTAGACAAGTCATGAAGGAACTTGTCTATAACACTAGGAAAAAGGATTTTCATCTTGCACATTTTGGAAAGTTATTGAAATACAGAAAATGTAACAGTAATATGATGGCATTTCCATTTAGAGATATAATTAATAGCTGCATGGAAGATAATTTGGAGGAAGGCAAGCTTTAAGAGAGAAAGATCAACTAAAGAGCCCTTTCAACTGCATCTCAGAAAGAAAGAGACACACACTCATGACTCTCCAGGTCAACTACTCATGTGGGCAGGCAGTGGCAGCAGGCATCCAGCGTGGTGCAGCGAGTGGCAAATGGTAGTCAACCGTGCGAGGAGGTCGAGTTGATGAAGGAGATTTTATGCTTTGGCAGTTGTGACATAACAAAGTAGAGAAAGTAATCAGCGAGTTCTGAGGGTGCAATGAAGAGTCTAGTTTTGGAGCTGTTTGGGCTAAATACCTGAAGAAGTTTTAGGTAAAATTATCTAGTTGATGCTGTAGCTTAGGAGACTAGGCAGGTAAAGCCTACAAGGTTAAGTAAACAAGAGGACTGGCCCCTACGTTCTGTCGTTCTAGTCGTTTGTGCGGGCCTTTAACATCCATTCCCTAAATGTGCAGAAAGAACATTTTCCTGTTCAATGAGGAGCATAAGCAGGGACCAGCTCAGGGAAGAGCAACCTCCACCTTTCTTACTTTTCCACACAAACCCAAGAAACATAGTTTGGGAGATTTGTACAAATCTGTTGTTGCAACTCATTTGTCAAAATAATACCCGAAGACCTTTACAGAGATTGTAAAGTTAAAGGGCCCCTAAGATAGGGCTCGGAAGAGCAGCTACTTCTTGATGGTAAGGTCCTGGAGATACTAAGGGATGGGAGGTTCTAAATGCTGTTCCCTAAGGCTGTTGAACTATTCTGCTACAGAGATTACATGCATATAGCACTAGGAGCATATCCAAAGCAGATGAGACGGCACAGAGTAGGCACATAGTGCACATGGAAACATACAAACTGGGCACTTAAAGGCAGTGATAAGCCTTGTAAGTCATAGTAATCTAGAGTGTGCACACTTGGCATAAATATTGACATATAGATCAATGGAGAAGCATGCGAGTCTAGACCCACACATATCACTCAGTTGACTTTTAATCAAAATGCCAAACCTTCAAAGGGGAAAATATGTACTTTGAACAAATGATGCTTGAAAAGCTGGCTACGCATCTGTAAATACTGACCGTTGACTACTACTTCACAGCAGTTGTCTTAGATTGGATCTGACTGAACTGTAAAAGCTAAAGTTATTACATTTGCATGGGGGGAAAATCAAGAGAAAATATTTGTATGCATGAAGTATCACAGATCTTTTAGAAAGGATAGAAAAGCATGAGCCATAAAAGTAAATGAAAAATACCCTTACTAAAATGCAATAAAAACTGTGTTCTCTGGATGAAATTAATGAAGATATGAGTAGGCAAGATATATACTGAATACACACATTAGTAATGCATATGTCTGAGAAAGAAATTCAAACCCAAAATGTGTCAAGATACCTCGTACAAAGGTATAAGTCATAAGTCAATAATCAGAAACAAAGGACTAATGAGAAATGGGCATAAGAGTTGGGGGCACACTTCACAAAGAAAAACATGGGTTGGCCAACAGAAAGGTGAAAAAGTACCCAACGTTATTAGTAAACAGTGAAACCTCAATTAAACCGTAATAAGATACTACCACACAAAATCAAATGGCTAAAATAAAAAAAACCTGACAACATCAAATATGCATAGAAATGCAACACAATTGGAACTCAGACACTGCTAGTGGATATACAAAATGGTATAATTATCTTGCAGTACAATCAGATAATTTCTTAAGGCATTAAACATACACTTGTGATTTGACTTACCATTTTACTTAGCAGTTCTAGCCTCTGATGTTCACTCAAGAGAATTGCAAACATATGTCCACACAAATATTTGCAACTGAATCTACAAAGCATCTTGATAAATACCATGCCCAGACTGGAAGCAAGACAAATGTTAAACAATGGGTGATAAATCATGATGTAGCTATACAGTAGACTACCATCCGGTGAGAAATGAATGATCGATAGGCACAAATACACAGATGAATGAGAAAAAGAAGGACGAGTGAAAGAAGCTGGTCACAAAAATGTATGTGGTAGGGAGAGGTTATGGACATTGGGGAAGGTATGTGCTATGGTGAGTGCTGTGAAGTGTGTAAGCCTGGCCATTCACAGACCTGTACCCCTGGGGCAAATAATACATTATATCTTAATAAAAAATTAAGAAAAATGTATGTGTTCTATGATTCCTTGTTGGAAACTCCAAAAACCAGATGCCATCTACAGTGAGAGAGCAAGAAGCTCAGTCTGGGTCTCAGGCTGGTGAAGAGCAACAGAAGGGACACAAGGATTCCACTGTGGTGATGGGAAAAGTTTTTATCTTGATTGTGGGAGTAATCGACATTCATTAAAGCTTCAAACTGGGTACCTAAAATGGATACATTTCAGCATATGCAAATTATACCTCTATAAAGTTGCTTTTTGAAAGCAAGCAAGGAGAAAAGTCAAATTCCAAATTAAAAACAAAAAGAGAAAACATTATTTCTACAGCAACGACGAAGCAGCAGTCAGACTTAACCTCCCTCTGGAAAAGTATGAACTGCATACAATATACTCCTGCACCATAAAAATTACTAACAGAAATTCCAAAATTGAATAAAATAGGGGCGCCTGGGTGGTTGAGTCAGTTGAGCCCCTGCCTTCAGCTTGGGCCATGATCCCAGAGTCCTTGGATCAAGCCCCACATCAGGCTCCCTGCTTGGCTGGGAGCCTGCTTTTCCATCTCCCTCCACTTGCCACTTCCCCTGCTTGTGCTTTCTTTCTGTCAAACAAATAAATTAAAAAAAAATCTTTAAAAAATAAATAGAAATAGGTTTTAAAAAAACCCCAACCCACCCCAAAATTGAATTAAAAAATCCAGATTGAAGAAGTACGAGAAGGAATAAATAGTGCTGGTAAGGGAAAGTATAGGTAAATATAAAAGACTATTAGTTATTTAAAGCACATATAATAATAACAATCAATTAAATAATAAAGTACCAATAATAATGTCCTATGAGGTTTATAACATAATTAGAAATAAAATATAGGACAAAATATAAAAATGTACAAGATGTTACATGGAGTTAAATGATTGCAAGGTTTTGGATTTTTTAGTATGTTGTAAAGTGCTAACATGAGTAAATTATAATATTAAAAATTATATTGAATGTCATAAAAAGATAAAGAATAATGAAAACAGGTAAAAACAAAAAAGTAAATAAAACAATGAAAACCCTTGTTAAATACACTAAATACTTTGATTAATACAAGGAAGACAGAAAAATTATGGTAATAAAGAAAAAAGAATTTAAGGTATAAATTGAAAACAAGTAACAAAAGGTTCAATTTAAATCTAACTATATCAGCAATTACAGATAAAATAACTGGCTTAAATAATATAAAAATGATACAGACAGCCTGGAAAATTCTTAATTATTTAGTTTATAAGAAACTGCATTAAATACAAACAATGAAAATTAAAGAATGGAAAGTAACAGAATGGAAACTATATGCCACAAAAACACCAGGAAAAAACTGAAGTCTATATTAATTATAGATATTATATTATATCTATATTATATTATATCTATATCTATATCTATATTATATTATATTATATATTATATATTATATTA
>RCUC01130365.1:0-22879 GCA_003697995.1 Taxidea taxus jeffersonii
GATACTTATGATTTCTTATCTTTTGGACAATAACCACTCTATCAAGTGTGAGGTTATATCTCATTGCAGTTTCGATTTGCATTTCCCTGATGATTAATGAGACTGAACATCTTTTCACGTACCTATTGGCCATCCATATGTCTTCTTTGGAAAAAAATATTTATTCAGATCCTCTGCCCATTTTTTTTTATTATTTGAGTTTATTTTTTTTAATTTGCTACTGAGTTGTAGGAGTTATTTATATATTTTGGTTATTGGTCCCTTTTCAGATACATGACTTGCAAATATTTCTCCCATTCAGTAGGTTGCCTTTTCATTTTGTTGATGGTTTCTCCTTTGCTGTCAGAAGATTAAAAAAAAAAGATTTTATTTATTTCTTTATTTGAGAGAGAGAGAGAGAGTACAGCAGGGGTTAGGGACACAGCAAGAGGGAGAAGAGGTTCCCTGCCGAGTAGGGAGCCGGACCTAGGGCTCGATCCCAGGACCCAGGGATCATGACCTGAGCTGAAGGCAGACACTCAACTGACTGAGCCACACAGGAGGCCCCTGTGCAGGAGCTTTTTAATGTGATGTAGACCCACTTATTCACTTTTGCTTTTGTTGCTTTGACTTTGGTGTCAGATTAAAAACTCATCACCAAGACCAATGTCAAGCAAGGAGTTTATTACTGCCTGTGTTTTCTTCTAGTTTTATGGTTTCAGGTCTTATGTTCAAGTCTTTAATCCATTTTTAGTTTTGTGTATGGTGTGAGATAGTGGTTCAGTTTTCCTGGCACCATTTACTGAGAAGGCTGTCCTTGGCCCATAGTATGCTCTTGGCTCCCCTGTGGTAAATTAATCAACCATATATGCGTGGGTTTATTTCTGGGCTCCCTCTTCTGTTCCAATGATCTGTGTCCTTTTCTGATACTGTTATCACATTGTTTTAATTAATACAGCTTTGTAATATAGTTTGAAGTCAAGGAGCACAGTGCCTCCAGCTTTGTTCTTTCTCAAGATTGCTTTGGCTATTCAGTGTTTTTTTTTTTTAATTCCATGCAAATTTAATAATTATTTGAGCTATTTCTTTGAAAAATGTCATTGGGGGGCACCTGGGTGGGTGAGTTGGCTGAGTGACTGCCTTTGGCTCAGGTTGTGATCCCAGGGTTCTGGGATAGAGCCCCATGTGAGGCTCCCTGCTCAGTGGGGAGCCTGCTTCCCCCTCTCCTACTCTTCCTGCTTGTGTTCTCTTTCTTGCTGTGTCTGTGTTAAATAAATAAAATCTAAAAAAAAAAAAAAGAGAGAGGGGTGCCTGGGTGGCTCAGTGGGTTGACGTCTCTGCCTTCGGCTCAGGTCATGGTCTCAGGGTCCTGGGATCGAGCCCTGCATCGGGCTCTCTGCCCAGTGAGGAGCCTGCTTCCCCTTCTCTCTCTGCCTGCCTCTCTGCCTACTTGTGATCTCTGTCAAATAAATAAATAAATAAATAAATAAATAAATAATGTCATTGGAATTTTGATAGGAAACGCACTAAATCTGCAGATTGCTTTGGATACTTCAGACATTTTAACAATATTTATTCTAATCTTTCTACTTGTTTGTGTCATCTTCAATTCTTTCATCAATCTCTTGTAGATTCCAGCGTGCAGGTCTTCCACCTTCTTGGTTAAACACGCTCACGTACTGAGGCACCTTGGGGGCTCTGTCAGTTAAGCACCCAACTCTTGATTCTGGCTCAAGTCATGATCTCAGGGTCTCGAGATTGAGCCCCATGTCAGGCTCTGCTCGGGGTGTGGTACTGCTGAAGATTCTTTCCTCTCCCTCTGCCCCTCCCCACCACTCTCAAGCATGTGTGCTCATGTGTTCTCGCTCTAAAATTAGTAAACAAATCTTTAAAAAAAAATTGCAGGTATTTCATTCTTCCTGTTGCAAATGCAAAGGGCATCATTTTCTTTATTCCTCTGAGTTTGTTATTAGTGTCTAGAAACACAACAGAACTTGTGCATTGATTTCTATCAGGGAACTTTACTGAATTCGTTTATTAGTCCCGATAGTCTTTTGATGGGATTCTGTAGGGTTTTCTATGTTTCTCTATTTTCATGTCAGCAGATAGTGTTTTACTTCTTCCTTTCCTTCCTTCCTTCCTTACCTTTTCTTTCTTTTTCTTGCCTAATTATTTGGCTTAGATTTCAAATACTATGCTTAGTAAAAGAGGCAAGAATGAGCATCCTTGTCTTGTTCCTATGTATTTTTCCTCTTTGGCTCTGCCTATTAATACAATTTTCCTGTTAAGAATGGGCATTCCTTTTTAAATAAGAAGGGGTGTGTCTTTGCATTTTAAAGAATTATATATACCAAAATATCAACAGTGGTGAAGCAATGGGAAATATTTGCATGCTCTATATTCTATATTCAATATTTCTATATTCTGTATTTCTATACTCAAACACATTGGCTTTTCCCTTAAAACAAACGAAAGACACACACACACACACACACACACACACACACACACTATCTCTCTCTCTCTCTCTCTCCCCCCTCCTTCCAGGACACTAAAATTCTGGCAGTATGGCTCTTGGGAAGCTCACCATGAGAGGGTAAACGTAAGCAAGTGCTGGTCATGTTGGTGACTGTCCTCTGAAGTCCCCAGGGACCCACATGTTTTTTGCTAATACCAAGGGGGCCAATCTGCCATTCCAGGGAAAGGGAAGTCACTAGGGCCCCAATGAGAGTGGTGGTTGTGTCCAGAGACCATGGCAACTCTCACAGGGAAGGTGGTGGGGACGGAGACTGTGGACGGACAGGGCCAGGCAGGAGTCTGGGGTTAGGGGGTGGACTCTGACCTCCCAGGACTGGTCAGGAATCCTCAGGGATGACCCTGCTGCAAACAAGGCCTTCCTGAAGGACTCAGTTCATAAAGGCAACTGCTATTTGGCTGGAGCAGTGCCCTCTTCACAATCTTAGTCCATCTGAACAACTTTGGATGATGCCAATAATCAAATCAAGAGGTATGAATGAAGGCCTTCAGCACTGTCACACTCTGAGACCAGGGTTCTGACTTCTACCAACGGTTTTCTGTTGGTGAGACTCTGGATCAGTACAGCGTCCCTCGTTTGCTCAGAAAAGAACCAGTATGAGAGCGAGGAGGCTCTAGAGAGAACCATGGGAACATGGTTTTTCGACATCCTCCTCAACTATCAGCCACTCCTCATTCTACCACAAGGTACAAAGTGTGTAACGTATAGGACTTCATTCTCACAAAATGATCTAAGCACATTTATACTGAAAAAAGACTCAAAAACTACTCTATGTTAACAGTGAGGGGCTAATAGAAAAGTTTATTTTATCTTCACCCACTCTCCCTGGATGTATATGCTTAGAAAGTTAGCATACTCTTACTCAGCTTTCTCCTGGGAGACCCCCTTTTCAGAAATAGGTTACTGTAAAGGTTCTGTCTTCAGAGACATTCTGTCAATGCCAGTTCTTGGGAATCCAGAATGTCTACTGGCTGCAGGACATCTTTCCTACATTTCACCTCTCAAAGAATATAACCACACCTAGGTAGGCTGATTTTGAAAGAGTATACAAATTTTAAATTCTCTTTGCAGAAATTTACAGCTTAAATACAATTATTGACTTCAGCAAGGATTTTTCTACCTTTTCAGAGATTCTCTCCAGGTCCTCAATTTATGGGATCACGGAGACTTCACAACTGTTTTCTGCTGCTCAGAAAATGTAAATAAGCATGAGAAGCACATCAACCAATCTTCAGCCTTAAACTGGGAATTCTGGACCCATGTACACAAGCACCATCGAGTCAGTGGCCCGTTAACTGATCCAACCACTTGTAAAGAATACAAGGAGAGGGTATCTCAGAAAAATGGAATACTTACCTCAATGTCTCACAATCAACTCTAATTATGACACTGACATTCTCCTACTCAGAAGTTTTTGATGGTTTACATCTAACTTGTGAACTATTACTTAAGAGGAACTGTGATGGGGCGCCTGGATGGCTCAGTTGTTAAGCACCTGCCTTCAGCTCAAGTCATGATCCCAGGGTCCTGGGATAGAGCCCTGCGCACCGGGCTGCTTCTCCCTCTCTCTCTGCCACTCCTTGCTTGTGCTCTCTCTTGTGCCTTCTCTCGAATAAATTCTTTCAAAAAAAAAAAAAAAGAGAGAGAGAAAGAGAGAGGAGCTATGATTGCTTCCTCCCCTTCTCCCAGTCCTCAAATATTCAGGAAACTCTCAACGCCCCCCACCCCCAACATAGTAGTACGTTTGCACCCCCTCACCATGTCCTTTCTCACGTTGGCCCTCCCACAGCAATACCCCCACCCTCAACCTGCTGCCCTGAAAATCAAAATGTTATTTTTATCCCATAAAACATCAGCTCAAGGGGCGCCTGGGTGGCTCAGTGCGTTAAAGCCTCTGCCTTCGGCTCAGGTCATGATCCCAGGGTCCTGGGATCGAGCCCCACATCGGGCTCCCTGCTCAGCGGGGAGCCTGCTTCCCCCTCTCTCTCTGCCTGCCTCTGCCTACTTGTTACCTCTGTCTGACTTGTGATCTCTGTCTGTGAAATAAATAAATAAAATCTTCAAAAATAATTAAAAAAATAAGTAAATAAAGGGCCAGATGGTCTCTGTTACACTTTCTTCTTTGCTTATTTTTATAATCCGTTAAAAACATAAAAAACATTCTTAGACCTATAGTTTGCCAATCTCTGCTTTAAAGACCCTTACTCCCACATTGTTATCTGATATCCCATTCTCTAATGTTTCTGCCACTATCTCCACTGTGACTACTAATACTATTACTCTATTATACCTTCTGCACTATTCTTCCTTACCTGACAGCTCATACTGTCACATGTCTGCCTGTCCTCAGACTGCATGTTCTCTGCAGGCAAGAAAAATCTCTTTTATCCCTATGTCACCTACTATATAATACTAATACATATAAAGTGCTTTATCCATGAATCTTTTAAACTGATTGCTTTTAAGTACAGTGTGTTAAATTTAAAATTGCTTATTTAAGCATCTTCTATCACAAGTTGCTAAGAATTTGTTTTTGGTGAAGCAGATTTCTGATGAGCTTCCTGAACACGTGAAGACTGGAGTTAGATGGGTGAACCTCCTTGGTTTATTTTCTATTAGATGAACTTTTCAAGCCAAACTGAGTTTTTTTTTTAAAGATTTTAATTATTTATTTGACAGACAGAGATCACAAGGAGGCAGAGAGGCAGGCAGCGAGAGAGGGGGAAGCAGGCTCCCTGCTAAGCAGAGAGCCCGATTCGGGACTCGATCCCAGGACCCTGAGATCATGACCTGAGCCGAGGGCAGAGGCTTAAACCCACTGAGCCACCCAGGCACCTCCAAACTGAGGTTTTCAATCAAAGACCTGTTCCTGTCCACACAGGTCTTTAAAATTCTATGATGTGAAAAATTTTATTATGGAACCTAAAAATAATCCTTACGTGGTTTAGATTCAATTTCCAGGAGAAATGTAAGCTTAAAAACAAAAAACACCAAAAAACCACAACCTTATCAGCAAGCTCTAAACAATCAGAATTGAGACCAGGACTCAAATTTTTCTAGAAACGTCAATCAGCTGTTAAGAGGATGTACTTTCCCTTGTTAGGAAAATGTATTTTCAGTACTTCCAGCTTATTACTTCTTGTAAAATGGCTCTATGTCTGGGACCCACCTGCCAGACAAATTCAGAAGTCTCTCTGCCACCAGTCATCTTAAATAACTTCATAGGCATTTCCTTCTCTCAGAAGCCTCCTGCGAACCCCTCTAACTCCTGACTGGTATGGGCCTTCTTTCATATTCATTTTCTAGGTGGAAACTTTAGAATTCTCCAGGGTCAGCCTGTGGCAAATAAGGAACAAGGCCAAACAGATTCTTTGTGCCTACTTCCCACATCCTGCTCATCCAAAAACTGAGCCCAACGAACACACTATAATTCCACAGCAATACGTGGGGTGTGTGTTCTTCTGTGTCTAGCCGAACCTTACCTAGACCCTGTCTGAGGACCCGGCCGGCAGAGAGGTGTGCCACCCTGACTTCCCTGCACACCAGCATGCCTGCTGGAATAACTGTGCCAGACTGGGGCACTGGTTGTCCATTTCCTGTTTTGCAGTAAGAAAGACCTACTAACTCACCATGCTTTACTTTAAAAGCTTACTGACAAAATCAGGACGTAGCCATCTTTCTGTTCTCTGAAAACAGGGAGGAATATGAGCCAGCTGCAGGGATCAGAGAACTCCCGGGACGTGTGGCCACTGCTCCCTCTGCACACACACCCTACAGCCTCTGCTTTTTTAATACTCCAAAAGGTGAGGAAAAAATAACTGACAGAAAAATCCCCTATGCAAAAACCCCAACTCTGCGGGAAGGAGGGTGGGTCCCTGTGAATCACCTACCCCTCCTCCACGTGAAGTGCAGCCAGGTGAGTGATTTCTCAACTAAAGATGGCCAACAGAAGAGGACTCGGCACTGTGTGGACATCTGAGGGCACCTGCAGGAAACAGGGCAATGGGAATCCAGAGTGCAGGGGCAGGAAGACAGGTTCCAGCCCCCCCTGCCCCCACCACAGAGGAAGAAGGATGGACACACAGGCAGGGAAGGCCAGGGTAGTCCAGAGGAGGATGGACACAACCTTTGGGCAGGCAGGTTCTTTTGGGAAGAAGCCCACAGAGAGGCTAGATCATCTGGAGCTCAGTCAGGAAGGGCTGTACAGGGCCTAGAGAGGAGGGATGCTGTATTTTCTGAGTGCCATAGGAAGCCACTAAAGGGTTTTCAGTGAAGGACAGGAGGAACCTACATTTCTAAAAGATCTCAGGAGCAGCTATGTGGGGAAGGGCCTGGAGTAACCCGGGACAAGTGGAGAGACCAGTCAGGGGCCACAGACACAGGCAAGAGGCCTGGACCTGGCTGGGAACCAGGGAGGTGGGAAAAAGCAGGACACAGGCCTGAGGGCCACAGACAGAATGGGAAACAAGGACAGGGATGAAGGAATGCTCCCCAGTGTTCTCATTTAAGCAAATGGTTAATGGGTAGAAAGGATTGGAGTTCAGAGTTCACTGGGGACAGGTTAGGCGCCATCTAAGTGAAAACAACAAGTAGCCTCAGTTGCATCTGGTCACTCCCGCTCAGGGCTCGTAGACAAAACGCCCCTCCTGCAAGGCTCTCACCAGCAAGCTCCCCGAGACCAGCCACCTCGGAGCACCTGGTGGCTCAGTGGGTTAAAGCCTCTGCCTGCAGCTCAGGTCGTGATCCCAGAGTCCTGGGATCGAGCCCCGCATTGGGAGCTTGCTTCCCCCCCTCTCTGCCTACTTATGATCTCTCTCTGTCAAATGAATAAATAAAAATCTTAAAAAAAAAAAAAAAAAAAGACCAGCCACCTCAAGTCCTGCTCTATTCTGGAAGCAGCAGCTGGATTTCCCTATCTGTCCTCAAGCCCTGCCGAACCATACAGGCTTCATGAACTTCATGAGGACGGGAAGCTGCCCACGTCGTTTCTTGTGGTGTCCCCGGCACTTAGTATGGTGTCTGGCACACACTGAGGACTCGTCAATAGCTTTTAAGTAAATACATGGGCTAAAGCTCAAAGAGAGCTATGGGTTAAAGACAAGTCTGGGGAACTTGGGAACCACAGCTGGAAAATTCTTTTATTTTTCTAATGGTAGAAAATCTCAAAAATTCCCATCCCACTAACTAAAGTTTCCATGTAAATTACGGATCTCAGGGAGAGTTTATCCAAACAGACTAATGGACATGTGGGCTTCCGTTGAGGGCACTTGACTTCCCAGTTCCCTCTGCTGACAGTAACACAGACTTCTAGTAGATGCTCACCATGTTAAAATATTTTTTTGACTCCTTAAGATCTCATGTAATGACTAAAGATTGAATTTTTATAGAAACACCTCACCTTGCAAAAACATTGAATCTTAATCATCATATATCTCCTGGAAATCAAGGAAAGAACGTCTCTGGCCATCTACACCAGGTTTCTCAACCTCAGCAGTACTGCCGTACTGGGCCAGTAATTCTCTGTCATGGGGGATGTTCTGAGCATCGCAGGACGTGACAGCATCCCCGGCCCGCACTCCACAGATACCAGTAGCACCCCGGCTTACACCCCCACAAACAAGTTTCTAGACATGTCCCCTGGGAGAACAATTATCTAAGACCAAGTGGTCTTTCCCTATTATTAATACAGCCAAGCAAACAGGGACCAAATTCGAAGTGTGAAACGCTCACTTAAAAACCACTGGCCCAAATTACATCCTCTAGTGAAACCGAAAGCAAAACAGGTACTGACACACACACACACCACCCTGGCAGGGTTTTGAACCATGATATCAAGAAATGCTTACACTTCCTTTGGTGAGAGTCTAAGTTTAAATGTGAGAATCTTGGGGTGCCTGGGGGGCTCAGTGGGTTAAGCCTCTGCCTTCGGCTGGGGTCATGATCTCAGGGTCCTGGGATCGAGCCCCGCATCGGGCTCTGTGCTCTGCTCCCCACCGCCCCACCTGCCTCTCTGCCTGCCTGAGATCGCGTCAAATAAATAAATAAATAAATCTTTGAATGAATGAATGAATGAATGTGAGAATCTTCGGAAGGGCTGCCTCACGCGGGAGGGAACTCATCACCAAGCCTCCCGGCCTCCACAGGATGGAGGTCCTCCAAGTAAAATGCCTGTATGACCAGAGCCCCTCCAGACACGCGGGACACGGGGCTCGGGCGCTGCGGGTGAGCCTGGGTGTAACCACCGGCGCGGTCGCGTGCAGGCAGCTCCCTGGCGCGTCCTCCGCACCCCTGCTCGCCAGCGGGGGCAGGGGCCGGCAGAAACCTGTGGCGGTCACGGCTGCAGGCCCCAGCACGTCCCCGAGGAGGTCCCGTCCGCCGTCCAGGGCCAAACCCCTGATCAAAGGTGCGGGCTCGGGCACCCCGGAGCCAGGGGCTGGGCGGTCGGGTCTCCTGGGGCATTCTGCGCGGTCGCTGCCGCCATCACAGCGCTGTCTGCAAGCGAGCGAGCAAGTCCGGCGCGCCTGGGGCCAGCCGAGACACCCGCAGTGTCAGGTTCCACAGCCCGCGCCACGGAGCTGTGGAGTCGTCACTGTTTCGGCACGGCGCGGAGCCTCCCACCCAGAGCAGCGGCGGGTCCCCAATGCCCCCGACGGGCCCGCGCGGACTCCCGATCAAAATGTTTGATAGTAAGATCAACGCTAGCGCCAATTACCGAAATGATCTAAACCAAAAGGAACCAAACATACATGGGGAGCAAGTAAGCCCTGCGGGCCGGAACTAGCTCCGCGGACAAGCAAGCACGGGTTCAAGACGAAGGTCTCCACGCATGGATCTCTCCGGCCCCATCCCGCAGCGCGCCCCACGCTCGGGCGCAGGGACAGCGAGCCGACAAGCGGCACATTATCTCGGCCCGAAGGTCACTTCTGATGAACAAGGACGCTCTGAGGTTTGTAACATTAGAACGTATATCATATAACAGAATGTAAAATTCGTACCAATTTCAGATAAAACAGAAGACAAAAACCATGTGTTAAGGACAGGCTGCTTCAGAACGCTGCAACCCGGCCCTGCAGAGGGTACAAGTCCCACGTCCACTCTCCTGTCACTGGGGGGCTTCCCAGTGGGAAGCTGGGGGCTGCTGAGGACTGTCCACTACTGCGCACCAAAGAATATCTGAGAACCCAAGATTCTAGGTCTCCACAGAGTAAAAAAAATACAGGGGGAGAGGGAGCTGCTTATAAAGGTACGCAGGTAAAAATGTCCAAATGCTTAGCCAACTTCATAGGGCCACTCCTCCGAGTCCCGAACGCCATCTGTGCACGTTTCTTCGATACACACAGTGGCCATCACACGCTTAGAAGTGTCAGAAGAGAGGCTGACAGAGGCAGAGGCTGCCCTGAGCCACGCGGTTGTGAGAGGGCCAGAGCTAGCCTGCAGGGTCCACACCCCCAGCCTCCACACCGCACTGCCCCCAGGCTGCTCCAAGGGGATGAAAGGCTGAGCATTCCAAGAGCCTTTCACTCTAAGGCGTAAGGGTCCTTCGAGCCCTCAAGAATCCCACCTCCTCTGCGGAAGCTTGTCAGGAGGCCAGGCCTCTTGGCCTGAAATGTTATTGAATATTCTTTTTTTAAGAACCTTCCAGGACGCCTGGGGATCTCCGTCATCAAGCGTCTGCCTTTGGCTCAGGTCATGATCCCAGGGTCCTGGGATCGAGCCCAGAGTGAGGCTCCCTGTTCAGAGGGAAGCCTGCTTCTCCCTCTCCCGCTCCCACTCCCCCTGCTTGTGATCCCTCTCTCGCTGTGTCTCTGTCAAATAAATAAATAAAATCTTAAAAAAAAAAAAAGCCTTCCACATTTTCCCTTTCTAGGACTAATTTCTAAGCTCTTGGTTAGCAGGGACCATGTCATACCCACACTGCCCTGACATCCAGCCCAGACACCTGCAGAGCGGATGATGGACACCCAGCTCCAGGTTCAATTTACTTACAATTTATGGAAAATACTGAATCATCTGAAGAATAAAGTCTGGTATGCCAAATGTAAAGGTGCCGGAAAACAGAAACCAGATGGGGAAAGCATAAACACACAAATGGAGGAATTAAAGGAGTATCAATAGCACCGTTCGTCGGGCGCCTGTTAACTGCGGGAGCTTGGAACACAGACAGACCCGCTAATACGAAGCGCACTCGCCCCCTGCGGCCCCTCTCAGCTCAGTCTCCTCCGCTCCACAACCTCTCACCCAAAACCAAAGCCAGAGGCGCTCCAGAGCATAGATATTTTTTTGGGTTTTAGAAAGGAAATCCTATGTGTGTATGTTATAACTTCCATGACGCCACCAGTGGGGTCCGGGACAGCGCCCACAGAAAACACATTAATCCCAGCAGTCTGCAGTAAGACACAGGAACATCCACAGTAAGTGGAACAGAAATCATATGTAACATCACTTCGGCTCAGCTCAGGCTTGGCCCCAAATATATGACAGTGTCATTCCATTGCAGAGGCTGTGGCCAGGGAACTGGGGGCCTGCCTTACTGTCCTCATTTCACATGCAGGGACCTAAGGCTCAGGAAGGTCAAGTAACTTGCTCAAGTTAATGCAAGCTGAGGAGAGGCGGGCTTTGGACCCTGCTTCTCTGGTCCAAAGCCCGTTTGGGACTTCACACCTGGGAGCATGGTCGCCGGGAACCCTGGGAGCTCCACTGGGGTGCAGACTGGGAACCAGCAGTTCGGTCGGCGTGGGGAGGGTGTCCCGCATTTCCGAGGCACCTGGAAAGGTGCTGCTGGTGGGCTCATCCCCCGTGGGAGAAAGAAGTGTGCTCCTTCGACTAAACCACAGGCTCTCGGGCCCAGCACAGTGTCTGCATCCCCTCGGGACCCCTCAAAGATAGCTATGAAATCTGATTTCTGAGGTCTTAACTGATTGAAATCATCTGAAGTGGGGCCCCCAGCTTTTGTGGTTCTTTCTAATAATTCTAATGTCCAACCAGGATTCAGAATCACTGACATGAAACCATTAGGAGAAAGGAAATCACTGATAAAGTAAGACTCTTGGGAAGGCAGCTTGTGAGCCGGGTCAGGACTTCCACTAGATTCCACCAGAGGAGTCTGGGAGGCTTTTCAGTCCTGACCAGGAACTGTTCCTAAATCCCTCACGGACGGAATACCCCAGCTATCCCAGCTCTGCGGTCATAAGCATTCTTCTCCTCCCTTGAAACCACTGAAATCTCAGACATAGCACACTAAAGCAAAGTCTTACAGGACAACCACACTAAAGTGCGAAACTCGGAGGGACTGCTGCCTGCCAGCCGACAGAGACAGATACTTAGCTGAAGACTAGGCAAAAGAACGTCTCACTCTTATACTGAGGTACACTGTGGTATCGATCCATGAACAGAGTGGGATCTGCACACACCAGTCAAGTTCTGGGTTTTAAATTACACTGAGTCCTAAGGCTGAAGGGGACACTAGTGGTCAGCAGCCTGCTCCCCCACAGGTGTCTGCCAGCTTCTACTGAACACGCCCGTCCAAGGAAGACTCGGAACAGGCCTTCCACTACACAAATCTGCTCCTTAACGCCACCTGAACTCAAATTTTGCTTCCAAAATTCTGAATTAGCCAATGTCTTCCACACCCAGTCTCAGGTCATTTCTGGAATGGCACGTATGTGCTCCAGCCCAGCAAATCCCTGCTGTCAGTTCTCTGCAGAGGCTCATTTGGTAACAGTCCTCAGGGAAACCCAAGAGTCCTATTCAGACCTATATGTTAGCTTGCTAACTTACTCATCGGAAACCTGCATGCCCCCCCCCGCCCCGACCCCTGCTTTTTGTTCTGTTGCTCTGAAGGCCGTGCAGAGATCCTGGGAGCTGCCTCCTCAGTTTCCAAGGTGGGTGGTCATTGCCTAGATTTCAACAGGCCAGACAGTAGCCTCCTAGAGCCCTGAGGCTACAACCTCCCACCCAGAAGAGGTGGGACCTCCACCTTAAGGGTCAAGGAAGCAGAGAATCAAACCAAAGAGGTTCTTCTCAAGCCTTAAGATGTAATGGAACTGGCCTGGCTAAGTGCAGACATGCTAGGGACCTGCCACCCTCTCGCCTCCCCTATTTCTCCCGTTGGGCAAGGGAACAGCTATCCTACGCCTGCCCCCTTACACTGTAGAAGCTCCTAACTTACCTGGTTTCATAGGCTCACAGCTGGAGAGGAATCCTGCCTCAAGACCAGTCACATCACGAGGCTCACGCACATCTGATTTAGATGATATTTAGATGAGACTTTGGAATTTAGAGGTTATGTTAAGGTTTCGGGGGCTGCTGGGATAGAATGAATGTATTTTCCATGTGAGAAGGACATGAATTTGGGGGGCTGCAGGCTGACTGACTACTATGTATGTACTGTGTATGGCCCCTCAAAATTTATATAGTGGCACTCTAACTCCTGCTGTGATGGTATGACAGGTAATTAAGGGCCCTAATGGGAAGAGACAGAAGAGTGCTTGCTTCCTGTCTTCCCCACCATGTGAGGACACAGTCAGAGGGGGGCCATCTGCCAGCCAGAGGGAGGCCCTCAACCAGAAACTGACTGGGCCGGCGCTTCACTCTTAGGCCTTGAGCCTCCAGAACAGTGAGGAATAAGCTCCTATCGTGTAAGCCCCCGGCCTCTGGTATTTTGTAGAGGACAGCCTGGGCTGGTTAACATGTCTCTTTCATAAAGCACAACGTTCTAGACTGAAATGGGCAGCCTTAATTTCTTGAGAACACACAGTGTCTCACTTAGTATTCCACATGCACATACACATAGCAAGACCGGCACCCATGAAGTCTCTATAAAAGTTTATGCCATTAGGGGCACCTGGGTGACTCAGCGGGTTAAAGCCTCTGCCTTCGGCTCGGGTCATGATCTCGGGGTCCTGGGTCAAGCCCTGCATCGGGCTCTCTGCTCAGCGGGGAACATGCTTCCTCCTCTCTCTCTCTCTCTCTCTCTGCCTGCCTCTCCCCCTACTTGAGATCTCTATCAAATAAATAAATAAAATCTTAAAAAAAAAAGTTTATGCCATTAAACTGAATTTAGTCTGTGCTCACTTAAATGTTATTTTTCCTTATATACTTAACAGAAACACACAGAAATACACTGACCACCCAAACTTAGCCAGGCACACAGTAGATAAATACATGCTGAAACACTGAATGTTTGGTGGACATAGTCTCTATCTTCTCTTTTCCAGGCTGAAAAAATGCAAGTTCCTTTAAGTTTAAATACATTTTTTATTTTTCTGGTGAATTTTTAAAAGCTTATTATTTTATTTTCACAACAACCACGGCACCACTGTCCCCATCCACTGTGAAAGCATACAGGGGTTTCAAAGGTTAAACAGCTTGCCAGGAGCATGAAAATGGTGGGGCCTAGCCTGTGGGGTCCTGACTCCTACTCAAATCTCGTCCCTCCACTGCAGCAAGACTCCCAGCTTCTTTACTCAACCTCTCCGGCACCAACAAACACTCTTCCATGCTTTCCACCATTCTATATATTTTAGAAACTTTTACATGTGTAGTGGTAGACTTAGAAGAACCGAGCTCTGGGTCCCTGGCGGGGCTCAGCTGGTGAAGCATCTGCCTCCAGCTCAGGTCATGATCCCCGGGTCCTGGGATGGAGCCCTGTGTCAGGCTCCCTGCTCCGTGGGGAGCCTACTTCTCCCTCTCCCTCTGTGCTTTCTCTCTCTCCCTAATAAATAAAAATCTTTTTAAAAAAAGACTATTAAAGCTTTAAGAGCCTTTTATCACATGCAGAATTGGGACCTCGGTGGGCAGGCCTCACAGACAGCTGTTTAAGGTTAAATTATACCTTATATATTCCACTCCAAACAAAAGGGACTAAAATCTGATGCAGTTCCCAAAAACCCTAAAACAAAATGAAAAGCAAGGGTAACCATCTTAATTCATCTTAACCCAAGGAAACACCTTGTTTATATGAACCAGAGCAGAGGAGTCAGGGAACATGATCAGCTATGTGAAATGCTGCCGCCCTCCTGCCCCCATCCTCCCCGCCTGGGTTACTGCCCTTCCCAGTCCTGCACTTTCATTACCCTTCCTCAGCCCCGATGCGGGTCACCTCCAGGCCACAGTCACCACATTATGGTGTAGAGAATCTTGAAGGTGATGGTGAGTGAAAAAGGCAAGTAGTATCAAAAGAAGCGCCCCAAAGACCTGCAGAGAGCAATTATTTTCTCCTTGATGATATGCCAAAGGTCGGCAGGCTTACGGAATTAGTAAAAGGGCAGAATGAGAAATGGGCATTTGTGTGCATGAAACTTCACTGCTGTAAAAATCCTCAGACCGTCTAGACCACAGGCTCTGGACCTCAGGCATGACAGAAGAGGATTCAGGAACTCTCATGACTCCCTGACACTTCATGCACTAGTCAGGCACTCTGGTGTATCACCACACTGAAGAGGTTAATTCTCTTCATTCATGCTTACTTTGAAGAGGAGGTTAGAGGCCCAGGAGTAGTGGGTATTTGGGAACAAAGGCACAGTCTGCTTGGGAAACAGAGGACCGGGCAGCTCAGAGGGCGGCCGGCCTCCTGGCCAGGGATGCTGGCATAGCAGCGTTGTATGCTGTATCCGCTGTGTCCCCGGGCTCTCTGGCTCTCCCAGCAGGTGCAGGCAAAGGGCGCCTGGGGAACACAGACACAGCACCTAGCCTCTCCACACCCATCAGTCCCCACACAGACGCAGATTTCTTGTTTCGTTATTTAAATCCGCTCTCTCACTCCTCTATGACCTCATCCCATTTGCTTGCTCAAATAGTGTTGCAACAATCAGCTGAGAAAGGCTGAGAAAGCAGGGTTTACAGAAAATGTGATTTCCGTGTTACAACTAATGCGTACACACCTCTTCACGTGCTGTCAAATTATCCCACACTTTTCTACATAAACAGCCATAACTTAATTCTAGTAAGTCTCTAGGGGATTTACTAGAATGATCTAGGGTGAATACAGGAAATTTAGGATATGTAGGCTAATTTTTTCTCGATGAAGCTTTTTTTAAGAACAGAAAGAGAGAGAAAAAAAAAACAACAGAGAGAAATACAAGCTTTAATTCCACAACACTCTTCAAAATGAAAGTGAATTTTCAAGTAATTTTTAAAATGAACTAACAGGAGGGGCCCCTTGGTGGCTCAGTCAGTTAAGCATCAGACTCTTGATCTCAGCTCAAGTCTTCATCTCAGGGTCATGAGATCAAGCTCCATGTTGGGCTCCAGGCTGGGCATGAAGCCTATTTAAAATAAAAATATATATATTAAATAAAAAATGAACTAACAGGAAGGGAAAATTTATAGACCCGAAGTTGTACTTGAAAAACTCCTGACAAATAGGGGCGCCTGGGTGGCTCAGTGGGTTAAAGCCGCTGCCTTCGGCTGGGGTCATGATCCCAGGGTCGTGGGATCGAGCCCCCACATCAGGCTCTCTGCTCTGCGGACAGCCTGCTTCCTCCTCTCTCTCTCTCTCTCTGCCTCTCTGCCTACTTGTGATCTCTATCAAATAAATAAATAAAATTTAAAAAAAAAGAAAAACTCCTGACAAATAGATGATCAAGGATGCCTGCTGATTAAGTAAATAAAACATACATTTTATTACCATTTTATGAATTACCATTTTATGAATGGGTGTATTCCAAAATTTTATTCATGAATTCTTGGTTGAGAACACAGAATGCATTTTCTCACAGAAGACAGCACACAACAGCTGGAGTTTCCATTTTAGCCCAGGAGAGCCTGTCTTATACATTGCCAACAGCACGGGAATCGAACCACCACACAGCACAGCAGGTTAAAGAGGGCCATGAGTTCCTTGACACCCCTTGCAACAAGAGCTAGACAATGTGTCCCCTCTCCCTACACTAGGAGTGCCTTGCGGGTTCTTAGGCCAATAGAACACAGCAGGAATAATGCTGCACCCATCTGTGAGTTGCTGCTTCCTCTCCTAAAATACTCACTGTAAGAGTCCTGGGCCACCATGTAAGAAGTCCACCCACTCCCGCAGAGGGGCCATCAGCAGAGGCCCTGAGGGTACATGGAAAGGGAAGAACCACTAAGCCAGGCCTTCCAACCATCCAGCCATGCTGGATGCCAGATAAATACCAGTGAGTGATATGGTCAATGCCACACAGAGCAGAAAAATCGCCCAGCTGAACCCTGCCTGATCAACTCACAGGACCATGAGATCTAAAAATAGATTACTGCTGTGTTAGGTCACTAATGCTTAGGACAGTGTTACTCAGCAATCATTATGTGGGACAATCTGTAGCTTTTTCAGAAAATGGCAAGCACATCTCTCTCCTATCTTGGCATTAGGAATAGTGTCCCTCCCCCATTCTCCACTGGTAGACAGAGAGTTATGGTAGTATTGTCAGCCAGGATTTTCCCACGGATAGGCCATGAAGGGCAGCTGTGCATTGGGAAGCGGGGAAGTATATGGCATGATCATCATCCTGTCTGCTTCAAAACCCTCCTAGAATTTTCTACACACTTCTGAGGACAGGACAGTTTTCAAAATTCTGAAGAAACAGGATGTCAAATCAAAATGCAGTTGGTACCCTGAAAAGCGAGACAAAGATACCATAAGAAAACTAAAAACCCAGATCCCTTATGACTTGGATGTAAAAATCTCAACAAAATATTAGCAAACCAAATCCAACAAGACATTAAAAGGATGATACACCCTGGAAAATGAGATTTATCCCAGGAAAGCAAAGGTGGTTCAACATACCAAAATCAATTAACATAAGTACACCAAAATTACAGAATAAGGCGGGGAACCACATAATCATATTAATAGACACACAGAAAGCATCTGACAAAACTCAACATTCGTTCATGGTAAAACACTCAGACAAGCAGCAATTGAAGGGAACTTCCTTAACATGATAAAGAGCATTTATTAAAAAAAGAAAGAAAGAAAAAACCCACACCTAACTTCATAAACAATGATGAAAGACCGCAAACGTTCCCCTAAGACGGAACAAGACCGAGATGTCTGCTTTCACTTCTACTACTCAACACTATAGAAGTAGTAGCCAGAGCAATGAGGCAAGAAAAAGGAGAAAAAAAAACACCCAAATTGGAAAGAAAGATAAACTATCCCTATTTGTACATGACACAATTCTATATATAGAAAATCCAGGAAAACTGCCAGAGGTAATAACCAAATTCAGCAAAGTCTGGGTGTATGATCACCACACAAAAATCAGTTGTGATTTTATACACTATCAATGAATAATCTGAAAGAAAACTAAGAACAACTTCATGTAAAAAATATCCAAAAGAACAAAATATTTAGGAATAACTTTAACCAAGGAGGTGAAAAATTCATACACTGACATTACAAAATCTTGCTAAAAGAAATTAAGAAAGAAAATAAATGGTTGGGGCGCCTGGGTGGTTCAGTGGGTTAAAGCCTCTGCCTTCGGCTCAAATCATAGTCCTGGGGTCTTGGGATCGAGTCCCACATCAGGCTCTCTGCTCAGCGGGGAGCCTACTTCCCCCTCTCTTTCTGCCTGCCTCTCTACTTGTGATCTCTGTCTGTCAAATAAATAAATAAAATCTTTTTAAAAAATGTAAATAAGTGGAAAGACACTCCGTGGTCATGGATCTGGAGACTTAGTTATTGTTACAATGGCAACTCCCCAAAGCAAATTCAATTCAATCCTGATCAAAATTCTAGTGATCTTTTTTTTGCAGAAAGAGAAAAACTGATCCTCAAATTAATATGAAGCTACAAGAGGTCCCAAGTAGTCAAAGCAATATTGAAAAATAAAAATAAAGTGGAGGGACGCCTGGGTGGCTCAGTTGGTTAAGCGGCTGCCTTCGGCTCAGGTCATGATCCCAGCGTCCTGGGATTGAGTCCCACATCGGGCTCCTTGCCCGGCAGGGGGCCTGCTTCTCCCTCTGCCTCTGCCTGCCTCTCTGTCTGCCTGTGCTCGCTCCTGCTCTCTCTCTAACTAATAAATAAATAAAATCTTTAAAAAAATAAAAAAATAAATAAAGTGGAAAGACTCATACTTCTCATACTACCTCAAAAGTTTCTACAAAGCTACGGTAATTCAAACAGTGTGCCATTGGCATATGAACAGTCATATAGATCAAGACAGCAGAACGGAGAGTACAAAAGATAAATTCAAAGATCTATGGCCAACTGATTTCCAACAAGGGTGCCACGACCATCCAATGGAGAAAGAACAGTCCCTTTAACAAATGGTGCTGGGACAAGTGCATAACCACATCCAAAAGAATGAAGTGGGCCTCCTAGCTCACCCCATATATAAAAATTAACTCAAAATGGATCAAAGACCTAAACGTAAGAGCTAAAACTATAAAATATAGGGATAAATCTTCATGACCTCGGATTTGGAACAGATTCTCAGATTTGATACCAAAAGCACAAGTAACAAAAAGAAAAAAAAATAAATTGGACTTTATCTGAATTAAGAACTTTTGTGCATCAAAGGGCATTTATTAATCATGTGAAAAAAAACCCTACAGAATGGAAGAAAATGTTTGTCAACCACATACTTAATAAGGGTTTAGTATCTAAAACATATAAAGAATTCATACAACAACAAAAAGATAAACAACCCAACTAAAACATGGGAAGAGGGTCTGAATGGATATGATTCCAAAAAAGACACACAATTACAAGATGTTCAGTTATCACTGGCCATTAAGGAAACACAAAATTATAATGAAAATACCACTCTGCATCCACTAGAATAGTTTATGTACATATATATGCACATACATACATGCATATATACATACATATGTTGGCAAAGATGTACAGAAATTGGAACCTAGTACATTGCTTGCAGGAATAAATTAAACACAGAATTACTGTATGGCCCAGGAATCCCATTTCCTAGGTTTTTTATGCAAGAGAAACGAAAATACATGTCTACGAGGAAACCTGAACACATTATTCCTAATAGCTAAGCGGGGAAAGCAACCCAAACGGTCATCAGCAGATGAATGCATAGATAATTTGTGGTATGCACACACATAATGGAATATTATTCAGCCATAAAAAGGAACAAAATACTTATACATGCTACAATTTAGCTGTACCTCAAAAACATTACACTAAGTGAAAGAAGCTAAACATAAAAGGTCACACGTTGTATGATCCCTTTTATATGAAATGTCCAGAAAAGGCAAATCCATAGAGACAGAAAGCAGATTAGAGGTTACCAGGGGCTGGGAGGAAGAGAGCATGGGGAATGATTACTTAACGAGCATGAGAACTAACTGTTTATGGGTGATGAAAAGTTCTGAAACTAAAGAAAGCTGGTGGTTGCACAACACTGTGAATATGCCAAACACTACTGAACGGCACAATTAAAATGGTTAATTGCATGTTATGTGAACGACATAAAAAACGCAATAAAAGAAAAGGTGGTTAGACCGTAGTACAGTGATCCATCCATGCAAATACTCGAGCACCTACCTCACACCAGGCACTTCCCAAGTACATGGGTTAGGATGGTGAACAAAAATTTCGTGCTAAAAATTTATTTTTTAAAAAGACTTTATGTATTTATTTGAGAGACACAGCGAGAGAGGGAACACAAGCAGGGGGAGTGGGAGAGACAGAAGCAGGCTTTCCGTCAACCAGGGAGCCCGCTGTGGGGCTCAATCCTAGGACCCTGGGACCATGACCCTAGCCAAAGGCAGATACCCAACAACTAAGCCACCCAGGCGCCCCTCTGCTATGAATTTTAAAAGTAAGGTAGAGACTAGAGAGTGACAGGATGGGCTATTTTAACTGTGTTAAGAGAAGACCTCCTGGAAGAGACTAGAATGAACTGAAGAATGTTATTCTGCTAAATAATAAGATAATAGGGGCGCCTGGGTGGCTCAGTGGGTTAAAGCCTCTGCCTTTGGCTCGGGTCATGATCTCAGGGTCTTGGGATCGAGCCCCACATCGGGCTCTCTGCTCAGCAGGGAAGACTGCTTCCTCCTCTCTCTCTGCCTGCTTCTCTGCCTACTTGTGATCTCCGTCTGTCAAATAAATAAATAATCTTTAAAAAAAATATAAGATAATATACCAAAACTAAAATACAAATATTATCAAAATCATCATATGCAAAAATTCTTTTTCTAAAAATAATTTTACTCTTGGGGCACCTGGGTGGCTCAGTAGGTTAAAGCCTCTGCCTTTGGCTCAGTCATGATCCCAGAGTCCTGGGATGGAGTGCCGCATCAGGCTCTCTGCTCAGCAGGGAGCTGGCTTCCCCCTACTCTCTCTGCCTGCCAAATAAATAAATTTTTAAAAATCTTTAAAAATAATTTTACTCTTTATTACAAATAATTTCTTTATAGTCCAATAGTATGCTGCTTCTACAGTTTCCTTGCAGGATAGCTCTCAGGGCCAAGCCATACTCCCAAGAGAGCCTGTCATTCACCTTGCTAACAAGGCATGTTTTCCTTTTAGGAAATCACTCAGGAAGGAAAGAGGGAGAGGAATTACCACTTATGATATGCTAGGTTTTCCCATTCATTCATATTTTCACTTTTATTCCTCACAACTACCTTTTCATCAATGAGAAAATTGAGGTTCAGAAAGGATAAGTAACATACCACCATAGTTAGTTAAAGGAAGGACCAGAATTTAAATCAGGTCTGATTTCAAACCCATACTCATTTCAGACATAAATTTGTCTCATTTTGGGGTACCTGGGTGGCTCAGTGGGTTAAGCCTCTGCCTTTGGCTCGGGTCATGGTCTCAGGTTCCTGGGATGGAGCCCTGCATCGGGCTCTCTGCTCAGCAGGGAGCCTGCTTCCTCCTCTCTTGCTGCCTGCCTCTCTGCCTCCTTATGATCTCTCTCTGTCAAATAAATAGGTGAAATCTTAAAAAAAAAAAAAAAAATTTGTCTCATTTTTACTGAGCACATCTTAGGCCAAACTGAAAATACGATGAAGTGACCCTGTCTTTGACGAGCTTGTCATCTCAACACCAGAGACCCATCCAAGATGTACCAGAACATTCCTTAACCTGAAGAAGGCAGAGCAGGCTCCAGAATCATGAGGTCTTTGCTCTCCAATGCCACGGCATGCACCCAGAAAGTCCAAATCAGGTTAAGAAGTAAGGAATCTGGGGCGCCTGGGTGGCTCAGTGTGTTAAGCCTCTGCCTTCAGCTCAGGTCATGATCCCAGGGTCCTGGGATCAAGCCCCACCCACATCAGGCTCCCTGCTCAGCGGGGAGCCTGCTTCCTCCTCTCTCTCTGCCTGCCTCTTTGCCTACTTGTGATCTCTGTCAAATAAATAAGTAAAATCTTAAAAAAAAAAAAAAAAGGGGACGCCTGGGTGACTCAGTTGGTTGAGCAGCTGCCTTCGGCTCAGGTCGTGATCCCAGTGTCCTGGGATCGAGTCCCACATCAGGCTCCTTGTTCAGCAGGGAGTCTGCTTCTCCCTCTGCCTCTGCCTGCCGCTCTGTCTGCGTGTGCTCGCTCCAGCTCTCTCTCTGACAAATAAATAAATAAATAAAATGTTAAAAAAAAAAAAAAGAAGTAAGCAATCTACCCTCTAGCACTCCAAACCTGACCTTGCAGCCTCGGTGTCCAGCTGTGTGCCAGGATTCACAACCCTTCCTGGAGTTACCCATGGCTATGCAACAAGCCTCCTTCCCTCAATCCAGCCATCCCTGCCTGCCCCCCCCACCCCGCCGCTGGCCAGTTCTGTGTTCAAAACAGTTCTGGCAGAAAAGCCATATAAAATCTTCTCCAAAATACTCAACAACACCATCTCCTTGCTAAATCTGGAAGAGGCGTCCTTGCCTTTAACTTATATTCCCATAAGTCATTTGTAGCTATAATTACATTCCAGATGTAGAAATGCAACCATTATGCTCTCTACAGAGTGACCAGGCCTCGGGGACTTGTTCACCACTAACAAGCTAATGTTTGCAAAACTGTATAAAGAGATAACGACTAAACACTATCATTATTACTAGACTATCAGTTCCAGTGTAAATTAAGAGAGGGAAAGGGGAAAGAAGATGCATTAGTAAATCAGGTTTGGGACTGCTACTTAGCAAGATGTAAGCAACATCTGAACCACAAGGGTAAAGAACGTCTTAACTGAACTTGTTAAAGGATGTTGAATGCAATGTTGCTGCTATAAGGAAAAAACTGAGAACAGAAAGAAGGAAAGGAGGGAATACCGGCGAGAAAAGTAAGTCAATACAAGGAAAGCAGATGTTAAAGGAAAGTAAAGGCTGCATGTGAAAAACATATGCTGGAGAAATACACAATTTCCTTAAAAAGCACTACAGAGCAGCAAAACTAAAACACTAGAATCAGAAAGCAAAACTAAAAAGTCTA
>ML101621.1:0-35622 GCA_003697995.1 Taxidea taxus jeffersonii
AAAAAAAAAAAAAAAGTGTCCAGAAAGCTGTAACAGCTTCAAAGGCGTCTATATAGAATAACTTTTTTAAATTTTTATTTTTATTTTTTTTATTTTTAAAGATTTTATTTATTTATTTGTTAGAGAGAGAGAGAGAGAGCACAGGCAGACAGAGAGGCAGGCAGAGGCAGAGGGAGAAGCAGGCTCCCTGCCGAGGAAGGAGCCCGATGTGGGACTCGATCCCAGGATGCTGGGATCATGACCTGAGCCGAAGGCAGCTACTTAACCAACTGAGCCACCCAGGCGTCCCGAGAATAACTTTTAAAATGACTTAAATTTGATTTTGTCAAGGGAATTTGAAATTAATACAGTATTGAGAACCCGTATTCTTTTTTTTTTAATTTTCTTTTTAAAGATTTTATTTATTTACTTGACAGAGAGATCACAAGTAGGCGAGAGACAGGCAGAGAGAGGGGGAAGCAGGCTTCCTGCTGAGCAGAGAGCCCAATGTGGGGCTCGATCCGAGGACCTTGAGATCACGACCCGAGCTGAAGGCAGAGGCTTTAACCCACTGAGCCACCCAGGCGCCCCCAAGAACCCGTATTCTTAATGGAGCATTAGTGATGATTTATTTCTGAATATCCCAACTGGGTGTATGCTAAAATTAAAGTTTCCGTGGTGTATCTGAAATGCGACGGTCCTATGGTACTGAGAGGATATTAATATAATATTCTCAAAGTATATCTCCTCTTAAATATTATGAAAATAAGTAAATATGATCTTAAAAGCAATCAAGAACTAAACTTTCTAAATTAGAAATTTGGGATTTAAAAGATGTATACTTTTCTATTTTATTCTGTGACAAAATGATAAAGCCTGTTTAGAATAGTATCTCAAGTTCAGAAATGTACAAGCTGGCTTATAGAGGGCACAAAGCCAAGAGAATGAAAATAAAATTCTCAATGTCAATATCATGAAAAGTTGAGACTTAAGGGCAGAAAACAGTAGCTTCTGGAATCAAAGAATCAGTTATTTAAGGCTGGGAGGTTCAGAGGTATTTTCTCTGATATTGTAATAGTGATATATATAGTAAGGAGTACTTTCCAATATGTAGTAAGGAGGACAGAACAACCCTTCAGAACCAATTTAACCTTGAGAGAAAAAATATTATTTTGTATTTAAATTAGATTTTGTCGAGATTTTCCTCATATTGCATGTTAAATCCTCATACATTCTTTGAGAACCAGATTTCCTTAGTCCATCATAAAATTGCTTTAAAACAACAATTAGTGTAATAATATAATAAATTGAGCTTAAAACATGAGGCTTAGTACTAGCCGTGAGAAACAATTTATTTGTAAAACATAAATAACCTGAGAGTCATTCTTTTAACTCAAAGATAATTCTCTTCATATCCCACCACTATGAGATGGGTAAGAGAATCTCCCCATGCAAAGCTCTTCACAAATATTGGGAATTTGTAGTGTTTGAAATTCCCTTCAAAGACTGGATAACATTTTCTACTAGGGTATTTCTTAGTTCTTGCCTGTTCCCTTGCACTAATTTCAGATTCTAAGTTCACTGTAGTTATAATAAATTATTAAAAACATAGATCAAAATTCAAGTCATGTGTACACACACACACACACACATTTTGATGAAGAAGTTGACAGCAGGTCTCTTTCTATTTTATTTTTTAACTTTGTCCAGAAAGGAAAATACCTTCTCCATGAACTGTTTCAATTGGCTGAGGGTGTTTAGTATACAGTGCTCTGTTGCCCTCTGCTGGCTAGAAAATGAGAAATAAAAACTCCCTATCTGCTCCTTAGCTCTATGGGGGGCTTTAGAAAGCAACAGGAGAAATAAACACACAGTTCAAAGTTATAAAACAGCACGTTAGAGTGACAGGAAATTTTTTTTAAAAAAAGCATTTCTAAAATATTCTTTGCATGCTTCAAAAACTCCCTAAATTTTGGTTATTTTTAATTAATTTTTGTATTAACTGAATAATGTGATTATTTTATCTAACCCTAAACACTCGTTGATTCTAAAAAACACGGTCTATTTCATTACTTTAGAGTGATAATTACAAGATTCATAGCTGTCTTGGAATTCTTGGGGTTTACCAACAAGATGCATGTGATGTTCTCAATGTCAGCACATTTGTGGAATATTTTTCTAATGATGTTATGATATATCTCGTAGGCGTTTTTTACTTTATTTTTTAAAGATCTTATTTATTTATTTGCCTGAGAGAGAGAGAGCTAGAGAGAGAGGGAGAGAGAGCGAGCACACAAGCAGGGGGAGAGGCAGGCAGACGAAGAAGCAGGCTCCCCGCTGAGCAAGGAGTCTGACATGGGAACCCACGAGCCGGTCTCAGGACACTGGGATCATGAGCTGAGCCAAAGGCAGACAGTTAACCAAGTCTAGCAGGCGTCATTGAGTTTATTTTTTTTAAGGAATATTTTTTTATCTAGTTGAAAAAATATTCTGAACATATTTTTGGTTAAGGTGTAAATAGCAGGGTATTAATTGAAGTTCTCCTGTACTAATTAAAGAAGTGATTTATTGTGCACATTTCCTTCTCTTTTAAAGCATTCTTTATGTTATTCACATCTCACTGAGGAAAAACTAACATCAGTGTATAATGGTGCATAAATTTTTTAATAAAAATAACAGTGACAATGCCCCAAGGAACATAAAAGGCATAGACTGATGAATTTACCTGGTTTCATTTTCACATTGCACGCTGCTTTAATGCTTGATTACATTTATTTCAAAAACATTTCTAGAGAGTAACCTTACCATCCATGGCAGAAGAGTCAGACTTTATTATTAAGGGGACTGTGCTGGTTTTCTTAAAACATACATGGGTTAAAAGTTTAAAACAAAGCTGTCACTGTTTTTTTCAGATTTTTGGCTGGGATATAGAATCTGGGATTTATTTTATATTTTCAATAGTTTCTCTCAGCTACAATATGAGTTGAAATAATCTGGTTTTCATTTCTCTGAGTATATTTCTTTGGAACATTTATAAAACTTGGGTCATGGTTTTTTGAAAAAGGCTTTCTTCCATGAGCTCTGCCTTCCCATTTTATCCTCACAACCAGTATCTATTATGAATCAAGAGGATAATTTTTCCCCATGGCTTCCTTGCCAAAACAACTGTCAATTCTTTTAAACTTTTCTGGAGCAAATAATGTTTTATAACTTACTCTAACTACCTCTGTTTTAGAATGTATTCACATCTCAAATTTTCTGAGAACATATTTTCAGTTCAATATTTAAGTCACTTGAAGTCTTTGGTTATCCATAAATTGAGAGGAAAAAGTTTCATCCTAAAAAATATAATTACAACAATAAGATGGCTAATACATTTTGTACTTTCCAATTCACAGGTGAGATTAAAAAAAAAAGATGCACCCTTCAATTTTTAACATCCAATCCTCATAAAAACACTAGATATACTTTTTTTTTTTTACACACTTCTATTGTAAGACTCAGGAACATGTGAAAGTGAAATGCAGAAAGACAGGACACTTGTCAATATTCACACAATGGCCTGTAGATCAAAAGGCAGGTCTGCCCACCTCTGTATGCACGGTCTTTTTATGACACCTCTCACAGCCTCTAAGGGTGGAAACAAAGCTGGGAATCCATCTGTATCAGGGTCTTTAAATGATCATGCCCTTTGATCCAGTAATCCTAACTCTGGGAAGCTAAGGAAATATTCTATGTCCTTGACAGCATTAATTAAAATAATGCAAGAAAAAGGGGAAAAGTAGAAAAGGGCTAACTAAATTTCTCATTCTTTCTTTCTTTCTCTCCCTGTTTCTTTCCTTCTTTCTTTCCTTATATATTTTAAGATTTTATTTTTAAGTGATCTCTACACCCAACGCAGGGCTTAGACTCACAACCCCAAGATCAAGAGTCGTACGCTTCACCAACTGAGCCAGGTGACCTGAAAAGAGCTAAATTTCTGATAAAAAATAATGGACAAGTAAGTAAACTATGGTGTCATTTAATAGAATATTAGTCATTAAAAGTAAGAGTTATGAATTACTTGGAAAGCTCTGAGATGCTTAGGATAAAAATGGCAAGCAAAAGTTTATATGTTATATAAAGATGGGTTTGTAGGTAACAACAGAGAAAGGTACCCAGTACATTGGTGGGTGAAGAAAGATAGTTATGCATTGAAAAATAATAATAATATGAATGTCCTATCATATGTAAATTTTTAAAAAATTTCTCTTCTCCCTGCTATTTCTGTGTGATATGTATCAAGCTATTGATGGTCTAGGGAACAAAAACTGTTAGTAATTTATAAAGTATATACTTTTATACTATTTAAACTTAGAACATATTACTTTTAGAATTATGAAAATAATAAAGATATAATATTAATAGTATGATTATAGGTAGTCGAAATACAACAAAATGACAATAGTTGCTATTCTAAGGGTATAAATATGAATTTACTGTTTTAAAAAGCATGTTTTCAACATGTTTATTTTTGTTTTACTGAAAAAATAGAAAATAAGCATTATAAAAATAATCAAAACTCTTTCCAACTATTAAGTTCCTTCTTTCTATTTTTCTAGCTCGTGCATTTTTATAAGAAATGTTATTTTGCTTTGCGGTTCTTTAAGTAGTAAGCAGTTTCTCCCCACAAATAACAGCCTTGAATAGGTTTGTTACTCTGATGGAACTAATTTACTTAGTTAATTTCTATGAAAAAAATGTTAAAATTGAAAGTCAGCTTCCCTGAATAATTGCTGAGGTCCATTAAGAAGAAAATTAGTACTATAGTATTTTATTAACTTAGAATTCCTCAACTCTCAAAAGTGGTGACCTAAAATTTAGCTTTTGTTAAACAACTTGAAAAGTAAAAACAAAGTGCCATACCTACTGATGCATTTAACTAAGGGACCTCGTAGGTTTTGTGCATCTCTACTTCAGAGATACTTGTTTATTTAATAATTATTTTTTCTTCAAAATTTGTATGTGTATTTTTAAAAACATCCTTTTTAAAATTATGAAGCCGTACCTTTTTTTCCCCTTGTAATATCAGCATAATAGTTAGAAAATGTGACACATTTTGACCTAGGCTACAAATTAATCTAAATTAAAGGGAGCTTCCTGAACTAGAACCAGGTAGTATCACCATTGACCTCCTCATGTCACTGAAGGAACTCCTTCCAAATGATTATAAAAATGAAAAATGAAAAATGCTATTAGTCTTTTTTTTCTCCCTCTCTCTTCTCTTTCTATCTTTTCATTATAAGCATAAAGATAGATATTCATGTATACAATCAATGTATTTTAAACTTTGGAGGGTAAATATAACCTTGAGTAAAAAAACATACAGATGTGATTTTGTTCATCTCCTTTTTACTTTAAACCCATGCCTTCGGGTTCTCTGTGGCAGAAAGAGCTAAATGAAAGCTTGCTTTAATTCCAACATCATGTTAGACAGCATTGAATGTATACTGCCTTTCGTGTATAAACATCTTTTAAATCTCATGCCCAAAGAAATACTTTGCTTTTAGAAGGAATCTTTATGTGTAGGAATAATCATATAGAAAGTATATATATATTCCCAACTCTTATAGTAGATGGCCTTGTACAAATTAAAAAACAAAAAGCTTCAAAACTTAAAAGCATTTTATGACTAAAATATTAATCAGATAATGATGTTATTAAAGAATACAAGTATAACAAAATTATCAGTTCCCTTTATTCTTCCTTTGTGGGAAAAAAAAAATGACATTAACTGGGAGTTTTATAATGGCCCAAAGGAAAGAAGGCCTCTGTGTGCCTCAAATTTGATATTTTAAGTTGAAGTCAGCTGTTAAGAATTACTGAATTATCCAGGGCAGAATCTCGGGTATGGCTCACATTACAGTATGTTGGATATGAAAAGTTGAACACAAAAGGGGTGAAAACTTTGCAGTGATTAAAAAGGCCTGTGGGATTGAATTTTAAATTCCAGAGCTGCACATCAAGAGGAATGTTGCAGATTCTCGGGTTCTCACAGCAAGTTCTGTCTGTAAATCGATAAAGTGTTCCTGAGGAAACATCAAGATGGCTCTAGAGAGTGTATAAAATTTCTTTTCGTTCTCATGGGAATGAAAATTAAACATGATGAGTGAAAACAAATACATAACAAGGTTGAGAAATTCAATGTATCTCAATTTCAATTAGGCCAGAAAGTAGGGTGGGCATACTTGGTTATTTTACTTATTTTTTTACCTTTAATATCTTTTGAAACAACATTTGTTAATGTTTTCAGGATTCACTTTAATTAACCTTTATTGCATCTTTTAAATATTCTAGGCCTTTTGTAAGATACAGTGAATGTTTCTCTGTATGAACACTGCATAATTTCTTCAGCTTTTATTACTTAGATCTTAATAAAATTTCTCTTCCATTTCCTATTTATTTGACTCTGAACCATTCTTCCTCATAAATGCAACTGACATCTAATTAAAAATAATCAGTTTGTGGGACGCCTGGGTGGCTCAGTCAGTTAAGCGTCTGCTTTCGGCTCGGGTCATGATCCCAGCGTCCTGGGATCGAGTCCCACATCGGGCTCCTTGCTCGGCAGGGAGCCTGCTTCTCCCTCTGCCTCTGCCTGCCTATGCGCTCTCTCATTCTCTCTCTCTCTCTGACAAATAAATAAAAATAAAATATTTTAAAAAATTATTAAAAAAAAATAATCAGGGGTGCCTGTGTGGCTCAGTGAGCTAAAGCCTCTGCCTTCGGCTCAGGTCATGATCTCAGGGTCCTGGGATCCAGCCCCGCATCGCATCGGGCTCTCTGCTCAGCAGAGAGCCGGCTTCCTCCTCTCTCTGCCTGCCTCTCTGCCTACCTGTGATCTCTGTCAGTCAAATAAATAAATAATATATTTAAAAAAAAAATCAGTTTGTGGATCACCGAGAGTAGGGAGGTATTGTCGATTTAACCATGTAACCCCAAAAGGAGCATTATGGAGAGATTACACTGTTTACTCAAACAAAACACACCTCCTTCATGCCAGAAGGAATAAATGTTGATAAAATTTGTTACAGAATTTGTATATATTACTAAGGGGTTTATATTTATCAAGTAAATTCTTTAGACTGATCTTTGCTGCTAGATGAGTCTGTTTTTAATATGTGTAAATGTGTGAGGAAGTGGGTATGCATGCATTTAACTTCAAGAAAAATACCTTCAGTTAAATCCTGAATTTTTGGTAAAGGATATCATAAAAGGATATCATAACATCATTTGTGATGTTATTTGAAGTAAATTAAAAGTATATATTTTTACTTTTCATTTTATGTTAGAGTCCACCTTTTAACTGAGGAAGCCGACTGTGAATGGGAACTAAACATTTTTACAAATATGTTTCTTTGTGACACTTAACTGTCCTTTTCATGTTTATTTCTTAGATAAGGAGTGATAGTTCTTTTAAACACTGTTCTTTGGAAAAATAAAAGTGGATACAAGTTTAATGATCTGTCTATTGTCCCTCCATTATGATCCAAGAAAGAATTTATTAAAAAGTTAAAGCAGCTGAGGTTTAAGTTCTTCTGAGCCAAGAAAGTGCTGTATGATGGTGCTTTCTTAAATTCCAAAGCTCTTGACCATTTTACAGCTATTCGTAATAAAATAATTGAAGGTAGGAAAATCACGCATCAGAATCGTCATCAAAGCATGGAGCATCTAAAACTAAGTTGAGTAGAGACATCTCTGCCTTCTGGTGATTTACGCAACAGACTTGAAACAAGAACACATTTGGCATATACTCCAGGAAAACTCACATTTACGGAATTACTCAGGGAAGCTGTAAACGTGTGTGCGGTGGTGCCTTACACAGTACACCCTTCTGATGATGTTGCCTGGCCCACAGCTATGGGAGAGCTGTCGGCCTTTTCTTTCAGTGATTTGGTTAGATTGTGAATCTTGCAAAGAGTTAACCCTCTGATCCTTGCACGGTCATCTTTATGTTCCTCAGTCAGCTCAAATTAGCAAGCGTAGCTGTGGAAATCGAGAAGACACACCTTGCTTTACAGAAATAAACTTCCCAGATAAGTTCGCAGTATACTTCTCCCTCAAAAGGTGAGGTCAACTTTTACTTGTGTACTTGTTGATCTTGCCATTTTCTTTCCCCTATCTCATTTCACTACTGTCAACTGAAACCCAGGTGGATCTTAAGAGTCAATAAACAACGTCATCTATAAAGTATGAAAACTAGAAGCAGAGCTCAAAAACAAAGACAAAACCAACCATACAAAAACCCAAACTCTCCCCAGAGAGAGTGTCGTCGTCCTCTTATAAATTATAAGTTGATAATAAATTCTGATAAATTTATTATAAATTAAATTCTAATGTCTTCCAATGTCACATGTGATCACGGGGTCAAACCCTCCATCTCCTCCTCTCAGGCACAGACAGGAATGCTTCCTGTGGTCAAGCAGATGCTCACCAGCAAATATTCAGATCAGGAGCAGAACTGGCTATATTCTCTAAGCCTTTAATAAATAGCCAGTGGCCTTCACACAGAGGCTGTTTCTTCCCCATCAGAAGAAGAAAAGCATCCCTCTGTTCGTAGATATACCAAGTACAGAAAGACAACTAGGAGAGCAGCAAGTGTTCTGCGTGGGAAGGTCCAACAGTGGGGAAGAAAGAGGACCAAAGACTTTGTTAGACGATGGCTCCGGACCGATGTACGGAAAGAATCTTGACCTCATGTTCTGTATATTTTGGCAATTGTAGGTAGAAAAGGTTTAAAGAGAATGGTCTTTAATATCTGTTTCAAAAAATAGAGATAATTGTTCTCCTTACAGTAATATCAGTGGAGGTACTTTCTTCTTCTCTTTTTATTTCTTTTTTTGGAATCCAATTTCTGTTGTTCTGTGGACAATGTATCTTCCCCTAAAAAAAGCCCCTTTATTTTCTCCTGTGAAAGTCAGCCTTGGAACTGAAGGGTTATGCAATTTTAGAAATGAATTGTCAACCAGGGCCCTCTGCGGGTCAGGAGATTAGGGAGTCTTGTACTACTTCCCAGGAAGGACAAGTTGGGCCATAGGAAAACCATGGCTTTGGACTGAGACGGGCCTGGGTGTAAAAATCTGATCATCCACTTATGGACTACGTGACTAGAGGCAGTTTTTTAAACTTCACTCTCAGTTTCTACATTTGCAGAATGAGGATAACAATAGCTTCCTTTCAGGAGTGCTGCAAGGTAAAGTAAGATACTTGATTCCTCAAAAATGTCCGAGATTTGGTAGATCCCCAATGAATAACCATCATTATTATTATATGGTTGTTTTTATGACCAATATTATTTGAGTAGATTGATATTAATAACAAGTTGTAATCAACCACAGAAATATAAAAATATCTTACTGATCGAAGCTCACAAAGGACTCCATTTATACTCCCTGAATAAAGGGAGTACAAATGAGGTCAACTAAAACCTGAATGGGGCTCAGGATTCTCCTCAGTCTTTCCTGCCCTCAACAGCAAACCTTGTCTCTCACAGCGTCTCCACAAATGGAGATGCACCTCATACCAGTGGGGCAGATGAAATGAGATAATAGGTCAAAATGTGCTTTGTAAGCTTTAATATTTAAAAAATATTAGTCATTACTGAATTTTCACTTATTCCTACCATTTCATGACTCTAACATCCCCCAAATGCTAAATCACCAAACTCTCTAATATTGATACCATTTCAATAAATGCAAGATATAACCATTAGGAGCTAATAAAAAGAATCATTTACTAGAAAGGATGAAAAGTAAGCTTTTCATGGTTTGAAACTAAAAAGAATTATTTACTAGAAAGGATGAAACTGCCTATCTATGATATAGGTAATATCAAAGGTTTAACTACTACTTTATGTCCAAAGAAAAGCATAACTCTCATTTTATTTTTGCTTTTCCAATATAAATACACCAGGTTCTTTGACTATCACATGCATCACCTAGCTTTTCGACTCTTCTTTCTCTTGACATAATATATATTTAATATTTATTGGCTGCTATTATTAGCGTGTTACTCTATCCTCCTTGATGTGGACATAAAGCACCCTAAAATTAAGCTAGCTTTTACTTTTTACTTTGCCATTTCGGTGGTTAACTGTAATTCCTAGCTCTGGATCCCATGAGTCAGAGTCCTCTCTTTCTCAACATAAAGCATTCAATTATGTGATACTTCCCTTTAAACTTCGATATCTTTCTGACTGCTTACAAGAAACATTCCAGACACTTTAGAATAGCCCCAAAGGCTCCTCACACTCCAGCTCACTCCTTAACCCTTTCCTTCTTTTAACTTTCTTATGTGCCTGGACAGAACTACCAGGTCCCCAGATCTTCTCAGAACCTACCCACATCCCAGACTGCAGAGGTATCTTTTTCTCATGGCTTTTCTGTCAATTTCCTCTTGAAAACTGGACAATAGCTTAGATGCCCCTCTTCCTTCACCATCCTCACTCCTCTAGGGGGAATAGATCTGCTTGGGAAAGTCAGGATAAAGGACTTTATCCCTTTATACATTCATTATCTAGCACTAGTCATATTTCCATGTTTCTTTATCTCTATTTTTGGTTGTTACTTGTGTGAACGTTTCTTCCACTTATTAAGTCAAGTCTTTAAGCACCTAGACAATGCCTTGTTCACCTTTATGTCCCTAAGACTTGGGGATTTCTCTTCTACCTCCTCAAGGAAATCTTAGAGGCATAAATATTGTGAGTCACTGCTTATATCTTAAAGTTGAAATAGGCACCTCTAAAAGTAATGATTAGTCTTAACATTGCAGAAACATTCATCTTTTTTTGCATATCCCATAGGGTGTTTTTCACCCATCTATGTATATTGAATTATTGGATAATTTTTTCCGTGAGTGTCTCTTCTCATACTTCTGACGCCATGATAGTCAAAAAGTGAAAGATACAAGTAAAAACTAGAATGAGGCTAGAATAATAACAGACAGCATCAACCATGGACATGAGAATGCCAGTCAGAATGCCTGGTTTTCTAACTAGTTTTTGTGAACGACTTCTACTAGATGCTGACGTCAAAGTATAGCTTGGCTAAATTCTGCAAGGACAGATCAGCTTTTTCCAAAAGGAGCTGCTCTGGGGGGGGGGGGGGGGTTCATATGCTCATGCCATGCCGGCAGCCTTTAACATTTCACCTTCTGTGAACAGGAGCTTGGGCGCTGGCCATCTCCCTTTGGTCTCTGAACAAATGTTACACATGCCGCTACCCAATGACTGGAAACGTGAAGCCCCATCGTGACCCAAGGTTTGGTCACATAGTCATAGTCCTTGTGGTGGTGGAAGTGAAGAAAGGCCAAGCGTTACTTTCAGTTCTTTATTCATATGTGTGACAGATGGAGTAAACAACCCTGACAGGATGGGGCCATAGCACAGACATTTCCCTTTCCCTTTGGCTCTGTTCTGTAACCCTCGAGGCAGGCAACCTTCACAGCACTGAGCTCTTGAAATATTTTGAAGTCACTGTTATATTCTTTCCCAGAATCATAGAAAAAGGATGATAGCTCCCATTTACTAAGTACTTCTATTATCTAGGGACCAGACACACATATACACAGAGAACTCAGCTATCTATGTAAACACACTCTCGGCCCCTCTCCCCACTTCACACACACACACACTCATTCATTTATCCATTTATTCAAAAGTATTTTCAGCTGCTAACATATAACAGCTAATACTCTACACACACACACACACACACACACACACACACACACGTACCCTCTCACACATATCCATTTGATGTTTGTAACAATCTAACATATCTTTATCCCTTTAAAGATGAAAAATTGAGACTTAGGAAACTGAGCTGCAGAAAGGGAAATACATACTTTGATTATGAGCACACAACTAATTAAGAGCAGAGTCATGAAAAGTACTCTTTCTATTTCCTGAGATCACTAAATGAAAATAATAATTTAACCTTGTAATTTCTAAAAGAAAAAACAAGTCAAATGTAGTCGTGAGGCAAGGGCAGTGACGTTCTAAATCAGATTTTAAAAAAAAATAATTCTCCAGAGTTCCAGGCACTTTTTTTTTTTTTAACCAGTTGTGTTACAAGATCAAAACTTTCTATATGTGAAAAGTGTGAAGTTTGTCATTGAATCTCTAGGCAAATATGAATTGAGATAATGATATTTATATTATGCGATTTAAATGATAGATGCTTCCCAAAATGAACGAATCAACCGACATTTTAGATGCACCAAAAGAGCACTCCAGCAATAAATTCTATAATGAAATCTGAATTCACAATAACGGCTTCCTGGTGCTCCATTTTACTGCTAAATCTGGATTTTTCTCCCCACCGGCCTTTCCCAGTCTCTTAATGTGCAAGTTCAGACAATAAAGTTGTATTTGATCATACCTTTATTTTTTTCTCCATAATATAAAAACAGCCAAATATAATGCTTGCACTCCTATCTTTTAGCTCCTCTCTGTTCTTGAGACCATCATACAAAGAGATACAAAAACTTTATGCTAATGTAACACTTTCCACAAATAAACACAATTGTTTAATGCTCAAGAAGACTGCCAGTAAGATATATGAGATGCACACATCAAATGTTTCCAAGATACCTATAACTGAAGGTCTGCGGATATCCATCTTAATGGATTACAAAAATAAATTGCAGAAAATAAAAGGACAGTACTGAGCTGATTTAACAAAGAATTCCATTTTTGAATGGTCTGAAGCTTTATGCTTTTTGAATTTGCTGTTCTCAGGCACAGAAGTCATATGTGGGTCTTAGTAACTATTTTTAATTTCTAAAAAATTCTCTTTGGAAAATGATCCATCTGTTTACAGAAACAATCCTTTGCAAAGCCAAGGAGGTCACTTCAGGTCAGACTCCATATCTAAGTTGGTTTAAGCTTAGGGTAACCTAGATAGTGTGTCAAATTGGACCACTATATAAAATGACATCATATATATATTTTTTTTTCCAGAACTCTTCTCGGATTCTACATTCCTTATGAAGAACTAGTTTTAAGGGTAAGATCTGGGAGGGAAAACCTGTTGGAATGCAAAAGTGCATTTAACATTTGTTTATATTTCCACATCATTATGCTAGATTTAAGCTGTCAAGCTAAGTTGATAACAAATGTTAAGTATAGAAATGTATACAGCAATCAGCCTACTGCCAAATCAGGCAAACAAAGAACTCTTGTCAGAGGGTTACAAATTCCAAAGTTAAATGCAAGGTAATATTTTTAGGGCAAGGTTTGCCTTTTATCTCTAATTGAATGATTTCTTTAAAATAGCTCACATTTGTTCAGCAAACCGGGATGGTAAATTTTGCAATGGGATTCTGCATAATGATTCACCTACCGAACATGTGATTCTTGCAGGACTGAGTTGAAACTTCCCTCGAGAAATAATACTGAGATAAAGCATAGGTTAAAAAAAAATGCTTAACTTTCTACTGCTTAATATGGAGAAAGTAATTTGCATCTTTGTTCTCACGTTTTGGCTAAATAAATTAACTCAAATGAAAGACATGTGAAACTATGTTATTTCCGTTTCATTAGGATTATATTTCTTATCATTTACTTTAATAGCCCATGAAAAAAACAATTAACATTTATTAAAGGATATATTACATGACATTCTAAGGGATACAAACAGAGGTTTCATTCCTCCACATAAGACATTTATAATTTGGTTTCAGGAATAATTCATCAACTAATAATGCAAACAAAAATAATAATGTAAGTGTCACAAAAGTACAGTGAGCTACTTGAAGGAAAGGGCTTTGTATCATTATCTTCTGATGTTCAATGCCTAAGTGTGGCAGTTGGCCTGGAATTTGGAGGAAGAGAAAAAAAGAGACCAAGCTTTTAATCCTCGAACAGTTAGTTGTTTGCTATCTGAGAAAATAATTAAGTCGGTTGCCTTTATGCAAACTGAGGATAGCAACATTTGATCAACACTTAATAAATGAAATAAATTATTTGTATATTGTATACCCCTTCTGAAACATAAATCATTTTTTCTCTCTACTGCCCACACCTGATTCAGGATGCCACATTAGGCTCTCAGTAAATGACATTTCTTCAAATGAGAAGCTATGGGGGGAAAATGATTTGAATCCTTGACACACAGAGAGGGGTGCCTGGGAAGCTCAGTCGGTTAAGTGTCCCTTCTTGATTTTGGCTCAGGTCATGATCTTCAGAGTCCTGAGACTGAGATCCGCCTGGGGCTCAGTGCTCTGTGATTTCCTTGAGATTTCCTCCATCCCTCTCCCTCTATTTCTCCCCACACTTCCCCTCTCCCACTCTCTCTCTCTCTCTCAAATAAGTAAAAAAATCTTTTTATTTTTTTATTTTTTTAATTATTTAAAGATTTTATTTATTTACTTGAGAGACAGAGATCACAAGTCAGCAGAGAGGCAGGCAGAGAGAGAGAGAGAGAGACACGGAGAAACAGGCTCCCTGCTGAGCAGAGAGCCCGATGCGGGGCTCGATCCCAGGACCCTGAGACCATGACCTGAGCCGAAGGCAGAGGCTTAACCCCTGAGCCACCCAGGCGCCCCAGTAAAGAAATCTTAAAAAAAAAAAAAAAGGAAGAGGAAGGAAGGAAGAAAGAAAGAGAGGGAGGGAGGGAGGGAAAAATGGAGAAAGAAAGAAAAGGAACACGGAGAGATGCCAGGATAAAAAACAAAGAAAAAAATAAAAGTTAAAAAAAAAAAAAAGAAATACTATAAAGCAACCCAGGAAAGATAAAAATGAAAATTTTGTGGGGGGATTTTTCCTAATTTTCATCATTATAATGATGACAAAAAGTGAAAGATATTAACTTTTGGCACAAACAGTAGAAGTAAGTAACTACATAGATATTTTTAAGATATTTATTTATTTATTTGACAGAGAGAGACACATACAGAGAGAGGGAACACAAGCAGGGGGAGTGTGAGAGGGAGAAGAAGGCTTCCCACTGAGCAGGGAGCCCAACAAGGAGCTCGATCCCAGGGTCCTGGGATCATGACCTGAGCTGAAGGCAGACACCTAACGACGGAGCTGTTAATAACTGCATATTAAGGTTCCTTTTGTTAAAGAGTGAAAATGAAAAAGGGGGGGTTGTGATCTGTTACCGTTGTTTAAAATTATCAAAATCTTTAACTCAAAGTAATAAAATGAATTGAAATGCAATGAAAAGAAGACCACTATATAAATTACTAAATGCGGAGCTGTAACAATCACTTAGAATCCCATACTTTTGAAAATAGCTTTCTTGCTCCCTAATTTGCAAACTTTCAGCTATCCTGTGAGAAACAATCTCTTCCTGAGGGGCTAGGATGTGCTCCACAGACATATCAACAAAACAGCTATTTTGTATAAAAGTGGGTATTTGATCCTCATAAACTAGTCTTTGTGGTATAGCTAATATCTGTCAAACTTCCTCAATTTCTCCAAATAATTCTTTGTTGATATAGAAAAGCGGTTTCTCTAGTGTGGAGATTCTTTTTTTTTTTTAAGATTTTATTTAGTTATTAGACAGAGAGAGACAGGGAGAGAGGGAACATAAGCAGGAGGAGTGGGAGAGGGAGAAGCAGGCTTCCCACCGAGCAGGGAGCCTGACACGGGACTCGATCCCAGGACCCTGGGATCATGGCCTGAGCAGAAGGCAGACACTTAATGACTGAGCCGCCCAGATGCCCCTGGTGTGGAGATTCAAAATCCTCTGAATTTTGATGAGGAAAAAAATAAATCTTATTTTCACTAACTGTTAACTGAAAGTTGGCATTTTCTTTATATATATATTTTTAAAGAGAGAGAGAGGGAGAGAAAGAGAGCATGCAGGGGTGAGGGGCAGAGGGAGAGGAGAGAGCAAATCGCCAGTAGACTCCTCACCGAGTGCGGAGCCTGATGTGGAGCTGGATCTCAGGACCCTTTGGGCTACTCTGTGGAGAAGCTGCCTGTAACAACGTCCTCATGTCTCTGGCCAACAGTGAACGAAGAGCCCAAGGACCAGACCGTCTCATGAAGGAGCTTGCCAGACAGTCTTCCCTCACTCAAGTGCTGAGATGATTTTAGCCTCAGTCAGTGCCTTGAATGCAATCTTGTGACAGACTCCCTGAGACCGAGGCACTCAGCTAAGTTATGCCCAGATTTCTCACTCAGAGGAGCTGAAAGAAAATATATGTTTGTTGTTTAAGCTTATAAGCTTTCAGGCTATTTGTTATGCAGTAATAGATCAGTAATAGAGATTTTCCTCCCTAGAAGCTGGGTGCTGCCCTCACAGGTAATTAAAAATGTGGAACTAGGTAATGGGTAGAGGCCAGAAGAAGGCTGGAGAGCATGATGGAGAACACCTCAACTGCCTTAAACAGACTTAGAAATATCAACTTTGAGGTGATCCACTCAAGAAGTGGGAAGTGTGTACCTGGAAGCAGGAGCTAGAGACTTTGCTATGACAGCAGAAAGCAGCAACACTAGACTGTGCCTAATGAACTGGGGGATCTCAGTAAGGAGATTTCCTAGAAAAGTGCTTAAGGTTTTAGTTTTTTTCTTGCTGCATATAATAAAAATGTGAACAGAAAGAGGTAAACTGAAGGGGAATATATATATTTTTTTAATGTGCCAGGATTTTAAAAAAATTCTCAGCCTTGATGTTAAAATTATGGAAAGGCTCCAGAGTAAGGATCAGATCCAGGCCACTGCCAGGAAAATGTGGTCTTGAGATGAATCCTCTAGATACAGAGAAACAACCTTATTTCTAAACATTCTCTTCAATTCTGGCTCTAACTGAAACCTGAGTCTTTCCTGGATATATGGTGATTTTGCAACCCTCCCAAGACACAGTGATGAAAATAACTTCCACACCCATGGTACTGTTCGGCCTTGGTGTCAGGTAGGTGTCCTCATGCTTCCATCCATTCGTTCTTCCAATTTTGCCCTTGGCTTTGATTATAAGGTCTTTATACTGCATACCATGCCATCCTGTGGCAGCTACCTACTAAGCTACCTACTGATCTCTGGTAACTCCTCCTCTTGCTTTGTAAAAACCATTTTTCTCAAGATTTTATTTTTAAGGAATCTTTATACTCAATGTAGAGCTCAATTTCATGACCTCATGGCCAAGAGTTGCATACTCTACCACGTCAGCCAGGCCCCCTTGCAAATTTTTATACCTCACTTATCTCAACTATTTAATTCCAAGAGTAGACCTTGCCATCGCCAGTAACTTCAACCCCCCATCACCTCCATTCGAGTGATTTCTTTTCTTGCCATCTTCCTATCTTTCCAATGTGCTCCCTCAATTACCCCAATATTCCCTTGATTCCATTTGAATTACTGTCTATTGCCTCTGCCCGCAAAATGATTTTTATTAATCTTCTCTCATTTTATGTACTTCCTCCCCTTTTTAATTCTTGGACCTCCACCATAATAATTTTCTGCGCATTTCCTGACAAGGGTCTCAAAACCCTTGTCTCCTCCTTTACCTCCATCCTCTAGTAACCATTTCCTTACACCACACACGAAAATAGACTCAAAATGGATGAAGGACCTCAACGTGAGAAAGGAATCCATCAAAATCCTTGAGGAGAACACAGGCAGCAACCTCTTCAACCTCAGCCACAGCAACTTCTTCCTAGGAACAACGCCAAAGGCAAGGGAAAGGGAAAAAATGAACTATTGGGACTTCATCAAGATCAAAAGCTTTTGCACAGCAAAGGAAACAGTCAACAAAACCAAAAGACAACTGACAGAATGGGAGAAGATATTTGCAAACGACATATCAGATAAAGGGCTAGTATCCAAAATCTATAAAGAGCTTAGCAAACTCAACACCCAAAGAACAAATAATCCAATCAAGAAATGGGCAGAGGACATGAACAGACATTTCTGCAAAGAAGACATCCAGATGGCCAACAGACACATGAAAAAGTGCTCCACATCACTGGGCATCAGGGAAATACAAATAAAAACCACAAAAAATTGAAAATAGAGTTACCTTATGACCCAGCAATTGCACTACTGGGTATTTACCCTAAAGATACAAATGTAGTGATCCAAAGGGGCACGTGTACCCGAATGTTTATAGCAGCAATGTCCACAATAGCCAAGTTATAGAAAGAACCTAGATGTCCATCAACAGATGAATGGATAAAGAAGAGGTGGTATATATATACAATGGAATACTATGCAGCCATCAAAAGAAATGAAATCTTACCATTTGTGATGACATGGATGGAACTAGAGCGTATTATGCTTAGCGAAATAAGTCAACTGGAGAAAGAGAACTATCACATGATCTCCCTGATATGAGGAAGTGGAGATGCAACCGGGGTGGGGGTTAAGGTGGTAGGAAAAGAAAAAATGAAACAAGATGGGATGGGGAGGGAGACAAACCAAAAGAGACTCCTAATGTCATAAAACAAACTGAGGGGGGTGGGGGGAGAGAGGGGTTGGGAAAATTATGTGTTTAAATTAAATAAAAAAGCTTAAAAAAAAAAAAAGAATCAACCTCTGGTTAAAGCTTATTCTCTCCCGCCACCCACCAATCAGATTTCCTGCTGCGGGGAGGTAACTGACTGATGGCCTCCGGGTTGTAATTTCCACATCCATCACTGAATTTGCAACAGGGACATGGTTGCTACTAGCCGCTCTCTACAAGCTGAGAATAGTGGCAAAAACCAACTCAAGCCTTCTCTGAGGGATGAGTTTCCTCCTGACCCAAACATTTTAGAACTGTGCTCCACTCTGAAAACCTCAGCATCCCACTCCCCTTCTTTCGTTCACTCATTCACAGAGAGAGACGTGCATCATGGTTCACAGACTTCTACCACATCTTCTGGCCCTCAGTTCTTTTACTGTAACAGGTATTTCCTCTAATTGTGTTGTGGCCTATCTAACCCTGTCTTTGCATTTGATTCTCATGGAACCCTCCACTGACACAACTGGCCTTCATGTAGCTGAGTGAAACAGAAGAGGCATGCACAAACATGCTAACTGCCCCTATTTTAAATTCATGGCCACTAAATTTTAGATGGCATATTCACACTTCCTTATGACCAAAATGTGCATTCCTCTCTCTTCATACCTCCACAATTTCTCCCCTTTGTCCTCACACCATGAAGATGCCTTGACTTTCACTTCACTAAGATAATAGGTGCAGATAGAAGTGAGTTTTTACAAATATCTACCAACATACACATCACCCTATGCCATTCGTGTTGTATACTGTTTTCCATCCTCACTGTGGATGAATTCTCCATGGTCCTAGCTAAGGAAAAGACCTCCATTTGTGCTCTAGACTGGTGGTCAGGAAAGTTCTTCTATAAAGAGCCAGAAAAGAAACATTTTAGACTTGTGGGCTATGTGGATTCTGTTGCAATTCTTCAACTATCATTGAACCACAAAAATAGCCATAGGAAACACATAATAGATGAGTATATAAATACACAAATAAATGGATAATTTGTTCTAATAAAACTTAACTTACAAGAGCAAGTGGTAAGCTAGATTTGGCCCAGGAGCTGTAATCTGTTGACCCCTACTCTGATTCCTAACCCTATTTCCCTCTTGTCTGGTCAAGAATATAGCTTCAATACTTACCATTCCTTCCTTCCTTCCTTCCTTCCTTCCTTCCTTCCTTCCTTCCTTCCTTCCTTCCTTCCTTCCTTCCTCCCTCCCTCCCTTCCTCCCTCCCTTCCTTCTTCCCTCCTTCCCTCCCTTCCTTCCTTCTTCCCTCCTTCCCTCCCTTCATTCTTCTCTCTCTTTCTCCTCCCCAACCCTCCTTCCCTCTCCCTTTACCCTCTCTCTCTTTCCATCCTTTCTTCCATTTCTTCATATTTTTTCAAAAGAAACTGCATCATTCTCATTAGAATACAAGCATATTATTATACCCCCATCTTAAAATAACAATGCCCTATTGTTCTTAATCTCATTTCAGTTAGCTTTAGCTTCCACTGCTCCACCAAAATGCTCTACTTAAATTTCTCAATGACCTTCACATTATTAAACCCAGTGGTAAATTTCAGTTCTCATTGTACTTGGCCTTTGACACAGTTGATCACTTCCTCCTCCTTGAAACACTATTTCACTTTGTTTCTAAGACAAGGTAAAGCACTTAATGGTGAGGGAGTCAAAAATACTACAGGGGGAAGAACCAGAAACAAGTCTGCAATAATAAGAAAGGGACACTATCAAAGCTTTCTATGATCATGTGGAGCTAATGTGACTTGAGGACCTTCAAATGAACAGCTACTTTTCCCGTGGGACCTTGGTTGAGTTCCAGGGAAATTACTCACTGTATGGTAAACCAGTGAGCTAGCATGAAAATTTCTAAAAGATGAAGTACAAAAAAAAAACAACAAAAAAAACCCCACCAAACTTTTTTTGAATGAACACTAAAATAGAAGAAACACAACAGTGATTAAACACAACGATAATGCCATAAGAGATATAGGAGAGGTAGTCATTTGTGTGTAAAAGCAAATACATATTTACGAAATATTATAATTCTGTCATTCCCTATTCCTTGAGAACCATTATACTCAGTGTGGAAGGAAGGAGATACAACTGTGCTATGGTAGAGACTAGGCAAAAAACCTGGATATAATACTGCTCTGCGCATTGAAAAGGCCCAGAAGCAATAACCAATCAGTGGCATCTCTAGACCCAAGCTGTTGTTTTGGAATACCATTTCCATTAGGGCTTCTTGGAAAAATAGCCAGTTCTAGGGGTGCCTGGGTGGCTCAGTGGGTTAAGGCCTCTGTCTTCAGCTTGGGTCGTGATCCCAGGGTCCTGGGATCGAGATCCACATTCGGCTCTCTGCTCAGTGGGGAGCTTGCTTCCCTTCCTCTCTCTCTGCCTGCCTCTCTGCCTGCTTGTGATCTCTGTCTGTCAAATGGATAAATGAAATCTTTAAAAAACATAGCCAGTTCTAGATGTAGGGCAGGAAATGTACAAGATGAATCTGGAACACCTTAGTGTAACAGATAGCAAGGAATTTATCAAAGATTACCAGGGTAATGTGAAAAGGTTTTGGGAGCCAGTTTGCAAAGACTCTATTGACTAAAAATGAAACAATTTAATCTTTGATAAGGGAAAGATTTACAATGGATTGACACTCAACAAATATGCTTAAGTTCATGAATTCATATTTATATTTAAGAAGTCTAGTTGTCCCCCTCTGATGATGGCTGTGAACCAATTCATTTTCTTAAGACCTAGTTAGATAAAAAGAAAGGATCTAGGCGCAACTGGGTGGCTCAGTCAGTTAAGTGTCTGCCTTCAGCTCAGGTCATGGTCCTGGGGTGTTGGGATTGAGTCCTGCATCTCATCAGGCTCCCTGCTCAGTGGTGAGTCTGCTTCTCATTCTACCCCCAACCCTTGCTCATGCTTTCTCTCTCTCTCCCCCGAATAAATAAATAAATTCTTAAAAAAAAAAAAAGAAGAAAGAGAAAGGATCTAGCATTCATTCTGTTTTTCCCACACGAACTGTACCACTAGAGAACCAAATGATACATGATAGTAAATCTCTTTTTTTTTTTTTGGCTGTTTTTTTTTTTTTTTTAATTTAAGCTTTTTTAATTTAAACATATAATGTAGCCCCACCACCCTCTCCCAACCCCTCTCCCCCCACCTCCACCCTCAGTTTGTTTTATGACATTAAGAGTCTCTTTTGGTTTGTCTCCCTCCTGATCCCATCTTGTTTCATTTTTTCTTTTCCTACCACCTTAACCCCCACCCCGGTTGCATCTCCACTTCCTCATATCAGGGAGATCATGTGAAGTAAATCTCTTTTAAAAAAAAAAAATTCCAGCCAGTAAGTTAAAAAATATAGAATTAGAACATTACCATTTTGAAACTCCTAAGAAATTAATAAACAGTAAAAAGCAGATGTTGTGTACCTTCTGTTTGCAAGACTCTATTCTTACCAAATGTATATAATTTGAGTTTGATCAATCCAATAGATCCAGCAGTCAGTTTCCAGAAAATACAGAGTTCAGGGACGCCTGGGTGGCTCAGTTGGTTAAGCGGCTGCCTTTGGCTCAGGTCATGATCCCAGCGCCCTGGGATCAGGTCCCACATTGGGCTCCTTGCTTGGCAGGGAGCCTGCTTCTCCCTCTGCCTCTGCCTACCACTCTGTCTGCCTGTGCTTGCTCTCTCTCTCTCTGACCAAAAAAAAAAAAAAAAATATATATATATATAAAGAAAATACAGAGTTCAGGGGAACATCCTGAAAGCCTGCAGGTCAAGGGTTTCGAGTCTCTCAACCAATAAAGGGAAACCTATAGATTAAGTGAGCCCTAAAAGACATGTTAAGAAAATGAATAACACTAAGCTGAAGGGTCTCAGAATGCTTACTTGCATGATAAAATAATAAGGAAAAGCAGGGAAGTGATTGGTATAAAAGCAAAATAGTGGTTATTTTTGGTTGGCACGAGGGATTTCTGATTTGGATGGGAGAAACATGGAGGGATTTCTATGGTGGCTGGAAGGATACTATTTCTTGACCTGGATTTACATGGGTGTTGTCTTTGTACTTACTCACTAAGCTATGCAGGTATTGGGTTTAGTTTTCGGTATTTGCGTTTTATTTTACAAGAACAGGTTTAAACGCTATTCTAGTACTTTTAATGAAATTACTGAACAAAGTAGAGAATCACTTCGTGAGGGGAACACTCTCCTTGCCATGATATTAAAAATAAAAATGTGACTGTAAACAAAACTGCCAAAGTATTTTTTTCACCACGTTAAAAAAAAAAATGTTTCTCAGGGTCAACTGTTAACCAAGCCTGATTTTAGCAGTGAAAAATGCAAGCAGGAGGTTCCCCCCTTACCATCCTTTTTCTCTTTGTTCTTCTTTTTACCATAATAATGAGCTCTTGGAAGACACTTGAAGCTCACAGGTCACATTTGAAGAAATATCATTCAGGAAGATATAAGGCAGAGACAATATTTTAGAGGAAGCCTTAGCATGTCTAGAAAACCTGTAATCATTCTCAGCAGATAGCTGATTATTTGGCTGGAATATGTTTAAAGGGGAAGCTTTGCTCCAAAGTTGGAGGAGTGAAGGTATGATTTAAGCACGATAAAGAACTGTAAGCCATAGAGGAGCAGAAACAAGTATAAAGCCTTTATGATTTCTTTAATATTGCCAGCAAGAACATAAAAGGTTTCCAGAGCTGACTAGATACTATTAGAAAAATAATTGTGTCTTCCTTGCTGTGAATTACAAGTCTTTTATATGTGGAAAAAAAAAATTTAGAGGACGCACAAGGCAGGGAAGTAAAATCAATTTTAATTTCAAATGCTCTGGGATACTCTGCAGCTCTCCCAATTACAAAGATACGTCTCGTGATTCTAAGGAGGCAGCAAACTATTTAATACTCGTATAAGAAAATGTTGATTATTCTATTGCAAATAGTTCTGTTAATGAGTGTTAAACTCCTTATATAAACTGTATTAAGACAAATAAAACTCAGTCACTGAAGTAACATAAGGTTACTTTTTTATTTAGTAAATTTCCCAGAGAGGAATTTTAAATCTTAGAACTTAATGGTGCTTTTAAAGAGGTATTTGTCATGAAATCAGTTTCATAAGTGTTACATGGAGTAGCAAAATCGTACTGACCTGGGAGACAGAAGATGTGGGGTAAAATACCGATTCTATCAATTACAGACTATGTGACTTTGGACAGGTCATTCAACTTGTCTGCATCTCAGATCACTTTTTAAGAAATGACATGGTTGACTTACATAGATCAAAGGTCCTTTCCAGCATCAGTATTCTCAAGTTAATCAACACTGGTTTATTTTCAGTTTGTTTGGGGGGCAAAATATATTCTGTAAAGACTGAACAACCCCAAATTATAATGCCCATGTTAGCTATTTATGGCTGCATTATAAATTATAGCAGCTTAATAAAACAAACATTCATTATCATAGGGAATTTCTGAGGGTCAGGAATCTGGAAGGGGTTTCACTAACTTACTCTGCTTAAGGTCTGTCATGAGGTTTGGTCAAGATGTCGGTTGGGGCTGCAGTCATCTGAAGGCCTGGCTGGTGCTGAAGGATTCACTTCTAAGTTCACTTATTCAACAACCATTGACAGCTCTCAATTCCTCACTAGCTCTTGACTGAGGACTTTGGTCCCTTATATCATCAGCCTCTCTGTGGGGCTGCTCATAACATGGCAGCCATCTTGCCCCAGAGTGAGAGATCCAATGACAGAGACTGTATATGTGTGTGAAGGTTCCCAAGATTGAAGGCATAGTCTTTTATACACAAAAACATGAAGTGATCATACCATCACTTCTGTCATATGCTATCGGCCCCATGGACCATCCATGAATACTGCAATGTTTCGATCCTTGGAGGTCATCTTGGAGGCTGGCTACCAAAGTGCCTACACTAAATAAATAAATTAAGGCCCAGGTACCTTTTCCCCAACACTCCCTGCCCAGTTAGACAAATCATTCATACAGTGAGGGATGTGGGAATTGCTATTGTTGAAACACAGAGTTCTTTTCTGCATTCTTAACCATTAACACAGGAAAACTTCTTTATTTTCAAAAAGTATCTTATCTTCTTTTACAGCGAACAGCTTTAGTTGCTTATTTATGAAACGTGGTTGTGCAATGTATTTTCAGTATGTCCCTTACATAGCTGGTTATTTCATTATATCTTCATATTCTTTCTTCATAAAGTTCCTTCAGAAAGCCTGTTTCCTATATAATTTCATCAGTGGTCTTAAATCTATTCCTTTCTCCATGATCATGTCTCATCAACTAATCCCTCTTTATCTCACATTTTCCATTTGCTCTTTTCTCTTGGTTTAAGTTATTTCCATGACATATTACAGCTCTCTAATTCACTTCAAAACTTCCAGTAATAGTCTACACTTCCTCTAGATTGCCTTAACAGCTCTGGACTTTTGAGGTCTAACTTTCCCAAACACTGTTCTGAAAAGGGCCAAGCTCCTTATTTGCCTCATCTATTGGCTATTCAAATCTTTCTCAGTTTCTGGAATATTTAGCAGTTCTAGCTTCACTTTTCTTCTTAAAACTTCCTACCTCTTCCTATTACCATATATTCTTTCTTCCCTGCACCCTAAGTTTTTTTTTGTTGTTGTTGTTGTTGTTACCTTTTTTTTCATTAAATTCTAGAAAGAGAGAGAGAGAGAGAGTGAGTGAGGAAGGAGCAGAGGAGGAGAGAGAGAACCTGAAGCAGACTCCCCACCAAGCCCAGAGCTCAACATGGGGCCTGATCATGACCCCAAATCGTGGGGACCCTGAGATCGTGACCAAAATCAGCTGCTCAATGGACTAAGCCACCCATGTGCTCCTACCCTAAGTTTTTAACATCTTTAGCCTCCTTGCTTTTAGAGTTCTTTATTTCTTCATTTTTCTCATCTTATAACTATCATGTCAATATAACTAAGACCAGTGGTTACTTTTGACCCTTTACAGATATTAAATTCCATTTTATTTATGAAAAACTGTCTGTATCTGAATTTACAACTAATACCCAAATTAGACAGATTCAAAATATCTCCATTTAGTAAGTGTAGGGACAGTCTCTTATTTCTATTTCTTTTAGTAGTATTTCCATTCCTTAAATTATATAAACGGGATAGTAAAGAATCTATCTACCTACCTACCTACTTACCTACCTATCATCAATCTAGCAATCATCTTTCACCTGTGACCTGCCAATTCAGATTGTAGGACATATAACATTTTGATATGCATGAATTAATCTCATCCCATTCTTTCTCTATACTTCTTTGAATTCAGCCCTCTGATTCTCTCCTCCCTTTGGGACTTTCCCTTCTCAGTCTTCACCTTCTTTCTTCTTTCTCCCCATCTTCTTCAGAACATTTACTATTTATACTCTTTCAAGGACTTCTTACTGTCTCAGAATAAGACCAAAATTCTTGACATAACAACGAAGTCCCTCAAAAATCTCACCCATGCTACCATTTAAATTTCATCTCAGGCTACCCATTGCTTTTATCTTTGTTAAGAGAGGTAATATGTGATTACAAAACAGCCTCTGACTCTAGACCGTAGTGGATCAAACCCAGTTCTACAAGTTAGCAGTGACTTTGAGCAACTTTCTTAATCTTTCTCTGCCTCAGTTTCCTAATAGGGAAATGACAATATAACAACAGTAGCTACTTACTAAATTAATTTGTATTAGAACAGTTCCTTAGGAAATAATAAGACCTGTAATATTTGTTATTACTACTTGATCACATGCCTGCAATCTTATATTTTATTTTCTATTATTTTTCTTCTTTTCCCTCTTCCTTTTTCTGATAGTTTACTAAATTTATCAAGTTTCTTTAACCTCCCTCCAAATCCTTTTCCTCAAATGGTTTTGGAGTTATTCACATTATTTCTACTTACCTAATGGTTATTTTTATTTCTGTTTATTTGTTGACTACTATTTAAAGATGCAAATTTGACTTAATAAAGTCCTTCATAACCGATGTCTCTAACTACCTTCTGAAAAAGAGTAAAATCTTTTCGAACTCCTAAACCCTGATCACCAGTCATTTTCCATATTACTATAATCGAGTGTGTTAACACCAATCTGGTTTTACCACCTGCAATAATATGTTGTTATCTGAAATGTTTATTTCAACATACCAATATTCACCCACTTAGTTTTTTATAATTAATTCTCCTTGAACCTAGTCCTTCAATTTTTCTTCTAAGACAATCTTATTTTTGTGGTTCATTCTTTAAATGACTAAACGGTAAATTTTGCCTTGCCTAAAAATGATATTTACGTACTCTGAAATTGAACAAAGTTTTTTTAGGTAGGAAATTCCAAGTTTATATTTGTTTTGTTTTTTAGTTAGCACGTTGAAGGTATTATTTTACTCTTTTCCGATTTTTGTTGCTAATAAGATGCGTATTGAAAACACTTGATTGTCAGTTGGATAACCTGGTTTTTGTTGGGGTGGGGGACAATTGGTTAGTTTTTGTTTCATTTTTGCTTATTTGTGCAAATCCATGGTCTACCTGTTTGCTTTTGAGTTGCAGCTGCTCTATTTACATGGGTTCTGTTCTGTCAAGTTCATCACGGGGCCCATCTTTTGGTTTTGTTTTGTTTTAGATTTTGCCATTTCCCTTAGTTATATTTCTGCCTGGCTTCTGCAAATATTTAAAGTTCTGGGATGTGGATGTGAAACAACCTTCAGAGCTCAGTGTTGCCTGTTTTATTGGTTTAGGCCACAAAATTAAAAAAAATTCTGTGTGTGTACTATCCATTTGAAATCAGCTCATTAGAAATACAAGAATTAATAAACATTAAGTTATGAATATAATGACTTATATTTATAACTTAACTATATGGCTAACCATTACTCATTTCTATTTTTCTCTGCTATGGAAAATCATACAGTTATCATTATAGAAGCACATGATTTTACACACACACTGCAAGTTAACTATGATACAAGATCGCCTAAATCTGCCTTGGAGATGACTAGATGTATTTGTTAAGTCAGTAAATATCTATGCACCACAACGAGATAGGATGCATATTCATAGGGAGAGATGGGAATTTTGATAACAACAGGATGGTGACAAACTGGATTATTGCAGAGTCTCTTAACAACCGACAGAAGAATGAACCAAAAATGTTGCCTGGTAGTCATCTGAATAGTGGCCCTGGGCCAACAGTGCGGCTAGATAACTTCTAGATTCTAAACAGTCTGATTAGTAGATTTGTTTGTTCGAAGGAAAAGGAGCCCTGTCTTCTGTCAAATTCAAAGTTATTAATGCTTATACCCATAGTGTCTGCCCTTTGATTAAAAACAAAGTTATATAAGGTAACATATACGATATTAGAACATGGCATGCATTCTATTTCTTAGGCAGTTTTACATTTCTTCGTTGCATAGATGCTATGGCATGCTTACTGAGGCTGGGTCGTGGGACACTTGAGATTCAGATCTGTGGGAGAGCTTTAAATGGATATGTGCGCCATCAAGAATAATAACAAATGAAATCCTAAAACCCCCGTTGCAGGACCTCTATAGTTACATTTTCCAATTATGTGGTGCTGGTGGCCTTAGGACACGGCCGCAGGGAGCCCTTCATCCACCATGAAGACTTTGAAACAGGATAAGATTATAGACACCACTGAAAGAACATAATCAATATTCAGGCCGAACACAGAGTTTAAAAAATATATGATCTCAGTTCATGCTACCTCTCTCTGGAGAGCATTATCAAAGGGAGAACAAAGAGTAGAGTCCTTAGCATTCAAAAACATAGTTCACTTTATGTGCTCTAACCCTGTCTGCGCACATTTGGGCCTTTAAGGCCTCGCAAAGGTGCGTCGTCGAAAATGACAGGAAGACAGCGACTAGGACAATGTGTTTGCTCCCTGGTTAGATCATGATTATCTTCCACAAAAGGTCTGCAAGTGCTACGTTGCCACACAGCTCTTTCGTTTCTACAGCCATCCTTCTGAGATATATGGGAGCAATGAGCATAGGATAATGCTAGTATTTCTCTTCTCTGAAGCAGAGGAGACAGCATTGTGGAAAATGCTTCCATAGAGTAAACCACAGTTATCCTTATTGAGCGATTACTCTTCACATATAGTCTTGATGGGGGCGCCTGGGTGGCTCAGTGGGTTAAGTCTGCCTTCAGCTCAGGTCATGATCCCAGGGTCCTGGGATTGAGCCCCGCATCGGGCTCTTTGCTCCGCGGGGAGCCTGCTTCCTCCTCTCTCTCTGCCTGCCTCTCTGTCTACTTGTGATCTCTGTCTGTCAAATAAATAAATAAATCTTTTTAAAAAATGTAGTCTCGATGCCATTAACTGATTGTGTCCATTTAAACACTTCAGACTAGAAATAAAAAGACACATAGAACTGTATTTCTTGATATCCTTATCAGGTTTGCAAGTGATAGGGAAAAAAAAAAAGTTCTATACTTTCCTTTTCCTTTTCCTCAAACTTTGAACAACTTCCAAATGAAGCACCTTGGAATTAGGGGAGATCTGTTGCTTCACAGGTTTACCATCTTTATTCTATTTCATTAATCTCTTGGTTCTCAGCACTGATATCGATAAAGAAAAGTTACACATAATTCGAGAAGGTGTTTTTCAATGAAGAGAGTTTAGCAAGGTAAGTTTAGCATGGTTTATCAAGTTCAAAACGTGCGCTGTTTTATTTTAAGCCAATATTGAAAAAGAAAGTATACTCTTGCTATTTACTCATGATTTACCAAATACTGCAGAAGTCTACTCATCAAAATAAAATATTTTTCTAATGTAAAAATAGAAACCATTAATAGTTTAAAACATTTCATTTTCTATTGTCTTTAGCACGTTTTGTTAAAAGTAAAAGTGGAGGGACGCCTGGGTGGCTCAGTTGGTTACGCGGCTGCCTTCGGCCCGGGTCATGGTCCCGGCGTCCTGGAATGGAGTCCCACATCGGGCTCCTTGCTCGGCAGGGATCCTGCTTCTCCCTCTGCCTCTGCCTGCCTCTCTGTCTGCCTGTGCTCGCTCTCTCTCTCTCTAACAAATAGATAAATTAAAAAAAAAAAATCTTAAAAAAAAAAAGTAAAAGTGGATATCAATAGACCCAATGTTTTGAATCTTCCCCTTCAAACACAAGGTTGAAAATGTTAACATAGAAAACCATCCACAGAAATGCCCATAATGTTTTAAAAAGTTTGCTGGTGATCAGTGAGGACATTACTCTGGATTGACTTGATTCTTCATCATGGGTTTGGGGCAGGGCGGTTAATGAGGTGCCCCGTTAACTTTACATTTGGTAACACCTTCGTATTCAAAAATCAACATCCTGCCATGTCAAATATTTATAAAGCAAAACCTGCCCTGATAGAAAGGTGCACTGAAAATGTGTCAAGGATTCACTGTTGTGTACTAACCTTCAGAGTACTGGCATTAGCATTTACCTTTGCGTATATGTACAAATTTGAAAGAAAAAACATCCCTAATTTTATAAATATGGATCTTTAATAATTTTTTAGAAGAGTTTTATTTATTCATGTGAGAGAGAAAAAGAGAGAGCACATGAATAGGAAGGAAGGGGAGGAACAGACTCCCTGCTGAGCACAAGCAGGGAGCCTGAGGTGGGGCTCCATCCCAGGACCCCGGGATCATAACCTGAGCTGAAGGCAGATGCCCAACCATCTAAGTCACCCAGGCTCCCTCTTGAATCATTTTTAAAATCAATTTTACCATATTAAAGGGAGGGGTCAGGCAGAATGTTTACATGAAGTAATGTTAAAATACCTACTTTTTAAAAAGATATTTTATTTTTCATTTGACAGACAGAGATCACAAGCAGGCAGAGAGAGAGAGAGGAGGAAGCAGGCTCCCTGCTGAGTGGAGAGCCCGATGCGGGGCTCGATCCCAGGACCCCGAGAACATGACCCGAGCCAAAGGCAGAGGCCTAACCCACTGAGCCACCCAGGCGGCCCCAAATACCTACTTTCCACTAATGTGAAGGTACATGAAACTACTCAAGGAGGAAGGGCTGAGGCAGTTTTCTGGTGTCACGACTAATAATGGTGTAAAACACAGATCAGTCGCCATAGATCCTGTCAGAGTCAACAGCGTTGCAGCAGCACTAGGGAGTGGAACTAAGTGGTGCACTGGGGCAGGAATGGAGGAGGTGCCCCGGGAGATAAAGATGCTCTGGATCTAAGAACATTGCATGCAAACCCGAAAGACAGTTTCAGAGTTCACAAAGAACTCTAAAAGAGTTCTAGAGTTATCTAGAAATACATGATAGGAATGAGTATATTTAAGTCCATTCCGTTTCACCACACATTAAAGTCTTTGGAACGAGGGAACAATTATGGTTTCACTGATTATCCTGTAGTATCATAACATGTTCATAAAGAAAGAAATGGAAAGGGAGTCTCAAACAAGGGCGTCTCCAACAAAATTCTGATATTAACAGAGTTTTTAAAAAAAGATTTGTTTAATTATTTGAGAGAGAGAGAAAGGGAGAGAGAGAGAGTGTGCCAGTACACAAGTAGGGGAGGGACAGAGGGAGAGGATCTTCAAGCCTACTCCCCATTGAGAGCAGAGTCTGGCTCTATCCCAAGACCCATGAGATCCTGACCTGAACTGAAACCAAGAGTTGGGTGCTTAATGGAATGAGCTACCCAAGTGCCCCAGAAACATTTGTTTCTGTAATAAGTAATAATTATAACAATAATGTTGCAATAAGTAATAATAATAATTAATAAGAGGTGGCATGGTAAAGATTAAGACCTTGGACTTTGGAACACTTGCCCAGTGGTCAAAATCACCACTCACTAGCAATGTGGGCTTGGGAAAATAATATAACTTCTCTGTGCCTCAATTACCCTTCTATAAAAAATTGGATAATAATAATAGCTACCTGATTAGGTTGTCATGAGAAATCATTACTTTTATACTTACAGAGTGCTTAGAACTGTTCATGGACCATGTAAGTCTTTCTAAGTAACTAAAACAAATAAATAAGTGCAGGGTCATATAGATGCATATATATAATAAATATACAACTTATTTTATTATTTGCTATCTTATTTATTCCTATCATTTTATATATAATTTATTAAATTAAATAATTTTATTATTTTTTGCATTAAGTGCAAACTAGTCTTCACATAACCAAAAAAGGAGACTTTAAATTACTAAGAACCTAAATCTTTCCATATGAAGGTCAAACTCAGTAGTGTATTAGTTGTCTACACTAATTAAATCAGAATGTGGAAAGTCCAATTTATAGTAAAAACAGTATAAATTGGTGAATTTCATGTACGAGAGAATAATTACATTCACGGAACATCTGGAATACGGTGTAATAGTTAGTTCCACATCCTTTAATAAATTTTGTCGTGGGATTTATTGGAAGAATGGAAGAACTATACTTCTAGCACCTCATGGAGTGACTCGCCAATACTATACGTTGCACTAGATGGAAAAATGCGAGCCAATGGCCCTCACTTCGAGGAAGGATGAATTCATTAAATAGGAGTAAGAGCAATAAAGCAATTAGGGGGCTTAGAACTAGTATGGGCTGCAATGAAGAGACAGTGACTCCCTTGTTCTAGTAGACATTCATGCCGAAGTTGGAAGGTTTTCATTAGATAACTTAGAGAGGAAAGTTCAAGTTTTGTTTAGAGTGCAAGAATAGACGATTTTACAAGTTTTTCCTAAGCCAGGATTCCAACGACTGTATGGAGATGGAAACTGAATTTTCAAAATAAAATAGAAAGTTGGAAATAATGTGTATAGTTAGAACACTCACAAGGAAGGGACTAAAAGGAAGGCAAAGGGAATTTTCTGAGTTGTTTGGTCAACATATTTGATCTAAACATGTCAATTCTACATGGGTATGATTAGTTGGATGTTAATTACTTTCTCAGTTTAAAATGTTAGTTGAATGTGGGACGCCTGGGTGGCTCAGTTGGTTAAGCAGCTGCCTTCAGCTCAGGTCATGATCCCAGCGTTCTGGGATCGAGTCCCACATCGGGCTCCTTGCTCAGCAGGGAGCCTGCTTCTCCCTCTGCCTCTGCCTGTGCTCTCTCTCTAACAAATAAAAAAAAATTTAATAAAATCTTAGTTGAATGTAAATGAGATTACAAAACTGAGAGGCTACAGATTTGCAAAGAGAACTCTTCTTGGATAGAAAGTAGGACTGTTCAAATATGGAGGTGGTACCCTCTAGTGGCTGCAGCATGCACTGACCTTCAAATAGAGTTAATGTATACAATGGACATGTTTTTGTCAATCGGTTTGTTCTGGGAAACTTCAACCATTGAGTTTCAAAAGCTTCTTACTTTCGATGATTAAGAGCAGAAGCTCTAAAATCACAGATGGATTGTACACATTCCAACCAACAGAGGGCCATGAGATGTCCCAACATGCACTTCGGCCTTAGAATTCCAAAGCATAATAGTTCCTGGGATTCACAATTAAGCAATACATTTAGAAACATGTAACACTCAAAAGTAGGAGTGAAGACACTGTGGTAAAATGCCATCTCGAATAAGAATAATAGTGTACACTTGTGAAGCTAGTATATAGATAGCTTATAAAGCTTTTCCTATACATGGCCACATTTGATCCTAAGAGCAACCCTGGGACTGTAGACAGAGCTGTCTTATCTTACAGAGAGAGCTTATCTTGCAAAAGGGAAATTAAGAATCAGTACAGTTCAAGTCAAGATCTACCATTTAATAATGCAAAAACAGACACAAAAACAGGTGTTTTGGTCCCCAGTTCACCTTTTTCCCCCTTCCTTTATACCACATTGTCTTTCTTCTTATACAACTCTGCTGCATTGAATTTATATATTCGACAAGTTGTTGATTCTTTGAGTTGGAAATAACCTTAGAAATCATGCATATATCCTCAAAATGAAACTGTGAACACACATTATTATATAAGTTGGAGACTTATATAATATATATATATTAAGCTAATATTCAGAGAAAATGAGAAAAGAGCATTTGATCTGGAGTTAATTGATAATGAACTGTTTTGTTCAAAATCACAATACTGAATCAGATAACAAAACTGTTTATCATGTAGATCTTGGGGCACCTGGGTGGCTCAGTGGGTTAAAGCCTCTGCCTTCGGCTCGGATCATGATCCCAGGACCCTGGGATCAACCCCCGCATCAGGCTCTCTGCTCCACGGGGACCCTGCTCCGCCCCCCCCTCCACCTCTACCTGCCTCTCTGCCAACTTGTGATCTCTGTCTGTCAAATAAATAAATAAAATCTTAAAAAAAAAAACAACCCATGTAGATCTTATCCATCCTTTTAAAAAAGTCCTATTTTCTTGAAAAGGCATATGATATATATTATTCATGATAATTCTTAAATATAATTCTAGAACTTAAAACCTAGACTCTAGAACTTAAAAAAAATATCCAAACTTCATAGACACAGAAATTGTTGAAATTTATACAAGAATCACTCATTTCAGTAAGAGTCTTTTCTAAGGAATGAGGCTTACAACCTTTAATCTATTTCATAACGCTATTCTAAAGTTTCTAATGAATAAACCTAAAATAGTTTCAAGTCAAGAGAGGTGGACTGAGAATCTGCTGACTGTCAATTTAGAAAATGATTGAACAAGTGCTGTTTTTGCTGTGTCTACAATAAGGCTAACAGAGAACAATACTTGTCAATAATTCCTTACGGGAGCTGCATCCTTTTAGTCAAATGTGTTCAATATCCACTTAATTGTTTTGTGATCTGGTAAGAATTAAACATCACTAATGAAATTAAGCCTAAATTTAGAAGAAGTGACTAATGTCAGACAAAAATAAAACCTACAGTGCCTAAATTAATCTCAAGTAATTTTGCAATTTGTAAAGGTTATAGACCTTTTCTCAAACGTACCAGAGTTCTTATCCTGTTTAAAAGATGGCCCAAATTATAAATTGGAGTCTATTTCTTTAATTCAAAATGACCACAGGGAAAATTGCATGATGTCAAGACAAATATATTATGGAAAACACTACTCAGGTTCAAAGCCTCAGATTATGATGATTTTTATTTTTATTTTTTATTTTTATTTATTTATTTTATTTTTATTTATTTATTATTTTTATTTATTTATTATTTTTATTTATTTATTTTTAAGATTTTATTTATTTATTTGTCAGAGGGAGAGAGAGCGAATGAGCACAGGCAGACAGAGAGGCAGGCAGAGGGAGAAGCAGACTCCCTGCCGAGCAAGGAGCCCCATGTGGGACTCGATCCCAGGACGCTGGGATCATGACCTGAGCCGAAGGCAGCTGCTTAACCAACTGAGCCACCCAGGCGTCCCTTATGATGATTTTTAATGATGCATTTTCCTGTTTTGAAAGGTTGCATATATTGAAGACAAACTGGAACATGAATATAAGCAACATGATAATGAAAGTGATATGCTCATAAAAGTGTTACAGTCTTGACATCAAGTGTATTTTTAAAATGGAAAACAGGGTGGCTGGGTGGCTCAGTTGGTTAAGCGACTGCCTTCAGCTCAGGTCATGATCCTGGAGTCCCAGGATCAAGTCCCACATCAGGATCCCTGCTCAGCAGGGTGTCTGCTTTTCCCCCTGACCCTCTCTCCTCTCATGCTCTCCCTCTCTCTCATTCTGTCAAATAAATAAATAAAATCTTTTTTAAAAAATAAAATGAAAAATATATTATTTGTTGATACATTCCATGTGTGTTGTTAAACCATAAAAACGTGTTGTTAAAACCATCATGTAAATAAGCATTCTTTAAGTAATACAAGTTTTCCTCAAGGTTTATTTTCAAGAAAACTTTCTTTTTTTAAAAAATATTTTTTTTATTTATTTGACAGAGAGAGATCACAAGTAGACAGAGAGGCCGGCAGAGAGAGGAAGGGAAGCAGGCTCCCCGCTGAGCAGAGAGCCCGATGTGGGGCTCGATCCCAGGACCCTGGGATCATGACCTGGGCCGAAGGCAAAGGCTTTAACCCACTGAGCCACCCAGGCGCCCTGAAAACTTTCATTTCTTTTTTTTTTTTTTTAAGATTTTATTTATTTATTAGTTAGAGAGAGAGAGAGTGAGCACAGGCAGACAGAGAGGCAGGCAGAGGCAGAGGGAGCCTGCTTCTCCCTCTG